>JAJOZX010004144.1:0-5000 GCA_023014485.1 Bathynomus jamesi
ACTGCAGAAGACATATTGGCCGGGGTTAAACCTAAAGAAGCTATAAAAAAAACATTTAAAGCGTACACGGGACGAAATCATCAAAGATGCAAAGAGAAAAATGCGTGGTGGCGGGAAGAAGAAGAAGAGGGCTGCCCGGAAGAAGAAGGGGTCACGTGGTATTAAACGTAAAAGGCTATCAAAAAAGAAGTGCTGTAAGCGAATGAAACCTATGGTTGATCACTTTTTTGACTGATATAAGCTAAGGACATTGATCTCATGAATTATAGTTTGTTTACCACTTGTCGAGAGAGGAGTCACTATTTCGCCATGGCACGCTTCATCCACCCATGTAGTTCACAATGCTGTAAATCGGAGCTGTCCCTTTTTGAGCTGCCTCCAACCCAAGTTTCTATTGAGCACAGTGACTTTATTACAATTAACCCTTTAAACACAATTAGTTCCCCGAGTGCACCTATAGAATTCGTGATACCCAGCTCAGGTCCTTACTTTTTTGATCCAAGCTGTGTGCACATGTACGCTAAGCTACGTATAGCGCATTCTGATGGAACGGTCTGCGATGACAAATATGCTGTATACCCTGAAACAAACTTTCTGCACTCCATATTCAACCAGTGTGACGTATATTTAAATCAGACCAAATATCGGCAGGCACGGGGTACTATCATCTACGAGCCTATCTGGAAAATGTCCTCAACTTTTCCAAAGAAGCGAAGGCTACCTTTTTAAGTGCCGAGGGATATTATCAATCTAAAGATGAAAGTAGTATAAAGGACAAATTTAAAAATTCTAAAAAGAAAATATACGAGTGTTTTGGACGGTTGCACACAGATTTCACTTTCCAGGAGAAGTTGCTTGTCAACGGGGTGGATATGAAAATAAAGCTCACCCGCACGAGTCCTGAGATCTGCTTAAATCTGGATGCTGATCAAGAGGAGGGTGCAAAGCCCGTTGTGGTTCACATTATGGACACATACCTCCGCGTACGGCGAGTGAAATTAAGTCCACCAAAACAACTAAAAATTGAGAAAAATTTACTAAACGCTACAGTGAAATATCCTATTAACAGAGTGCAAATCAAACTATATACGGTTCCTACAGGGTTGGCATCGAAGCAGATAGAAAACATTGCCCTGGGAAATCTTCCTAAAAGGATATTAATCGGTATGCAGGACCATGCTTCGGTGAATGGAAAATATAAAAAGAGTGCCTTTAAATTCGAGAATTTCGGACTTAAAAATATAACTCTATACGTTAATGGCACTGCTTTGGGTGGAACAATGGGTACGGACTATTCATCAGACGCTGTGTTACCTCTTTGTGCCAGAGCCTATAGTAATCTGACCCATATTGCAGGTGATTGTGATGAGCTTGGTAATGGGGTAACGCAGGAAGAATTCATTGATCAATTTAACCTTTATCCGTTTGACATTACACCTGACTTATCTGCTAGCGTAAATACCCATTTAACCCCACAGCAGAGCGGAAACATCTCAGTGCGGCTGGAATTCGCCAAGCCTATAGACGCTCCTATTAGTGTACTAGTATATCTCGAATCGCAAGCCCTAATAGAAGTAGATAGATTTAGGAGCGCTATCACTGACTTTTAAAATGGATGCTAATACACTTCAGAAAGTAATGGAACGAGTCACACGTTCCAAATTTATCGGAGTGTTTGCGAAGAATGAAACATTGAGTTTGCCAAGTACGCGAGAATGCGGTAGTCTTATTGTGAACACAGATGTCACCGGTAATGAAGGGATTCACTGGATCGCTGTCTATTTTAAAAATAGACAGCGCCTGTACTATTTTGATTCACTCGGTACTCAACCCTGGAGTGACCCTATTATTGTAAAATTTCTCGCTCAGTTACATATTCCCGAAGTTGTATGGAACCCATTTCGTATACAAGGATATTTTAGTAATGTTTGCGGAATGTACTGCGTCTCATTTCTCACGCATATGTCATGTGATAAAGAATTTATAAATTTTTTAAATTTATTTGACCCGTGTCACACTCGCCGAAACGATGAAATGGTATGCAGACAGATAAAAATCCGTTTTCCAATTGTACGTACTCGTTGTATAGTATAATGTTTTTGTTCGTATATTTGCAACGATATATTCTGTAGTTGGTTATTGTACTGATTTCTTTCATTTAATAAATTTATGAAAATATTTGTCTTCTTACCCCAAAAAGATCGAAAAACACACATTATTTCGGTGTGACATTGCTGACTGATCAGTATATCCTCCGTATTCATGACACGAGATTCTTCAAAAGATTGTATAACACGTGTCAAATCCTCATCGGACCTTAAAGGAATAATGTTTATTCTTTTAAAACATATACAGAGTATACAGACAGATCCCCATTATGTGAAGATATCTTTGGTTCATTTAAGAGGAATAACATTGATTACCATAAAAAATTTCGATTTTAGCATAATGGGGATAAGAGGTAAAACCAAATAACATTGATTGCCATAAAAAAAAATTCGATTTTTGGTGAGTATCTAAATGAAATATTTGACGAGATACAACAACCCATCTATATATATATAAATCGAATTATAGACACTTACATTTCTATGGTAGTCCCTTGCGTCGGATTGTAAGGAGCGTCACTGCAAATATCTTCAACGGTTTGCGTTGGAAATAATTCATCACGGTCAATTGCTTTAAAAAGACTAATTGTCGTTAATGCTGCAGTGTCACTTTCTTCATACAAATCCGGGGAGACGTACAGGTCCATGGTGGAGGATGTGTGACATTGCTGACTGATCAGTATATCCTCCATATTCATGACACGAGATTCTTCAAAAGATTGTATAACACGTGTCAAATCCTCATCGGACCTTAAAGGAATAATGTTCATTCTTTTAAAACATATACAGAGTATACAGACAGATCTCCATTATGTGAAGATATCTTTGGTTCATTTAAGAGGAATAACATTGATTGCCATAAAAAATTTCGATTTTAGCATAATGGGAATAAGAGGTAAGACCAAATAACATTGATTGACATAAAAAATTTCGATTTTTGGCTAGTATCTAAATGAAATATTTGACGAGATACTACAACCCATCCATATATATAAAATCGAATTATAGACACTTACATTTCTATGGTAGTCCCTTGCGTCGGATTGTAAGGAGCGTCACTGCAAATATCTTCTACGGTTTGCGTTGGAAATAATTCATCACGGTCAATCGCGTTAAAAAGATTAATTGCCGTTATTGCTGCAGTGTCACTGACGCGAAAATAGCTACTGTTACTCCAAACTGAAAAATATCCCCTTTTATATGCACAATCGCCAAGCTCCGCCCCAAAAGACCAGATGTTCGTAGTGATTGGCTGCCGGTGTAGCTGGGTGGAGCTATGATGTGTACCAATCCGCTATAACGGGTCCGGACGAGTAATTGCATCTTTATATTTTCACTAATAGATTTAATGCTCGTATTACTCCTTTGAAAATTATTTGATGATTCTTATAGAACTTTTGAAACTGATTCCAAATATGGTTTCAGAATTTTTCTATCACCCATAGTTTTCGAGAAAATAATATTTCCATTTACTCAGAGTTTCCCGCATCATTAGTCACTAATGTAATCGAGAGGATATAAAGAAATATATCCTAATTATATTTCTAAAAGAGCATTCGGTTTCAACGTTAAACTGTGGGCCTGAGGTGGAGTGAAAACCTTTCCAATTCGGCGAGAAATTACGCTACGGAACAACATTTCTGGAAAATTATTTGGTGTTTCTTATAGAACTTTTGATACTGATTCCAAATATGGTTTCAGAATTTTTCTATCACCCATAGTTTTCGAGAAAATAATATTTCCATTTACTCAGAGTTTCCCGCATCATTAGTCACCAATGTAATCGAGAGGATACAAAGAAATATATCCTAATTATATTTTTAAGAGCATTCGGTTTCAACGTTAAACTTTGGGTCTGAGGTGGAGTGAAAACCTTTCCAATTCGGCGAGAAATTACGCTAGGGAACAACATTTCTGGAAAATTATTTGTTGTTTCTTATAGAACTTTTGATACTGATTCCAAATATGGTTTCAGAATTTTTCTATCACCCATAGTTTTCGAGAAAATAATATTTCCATTTACTCAGAGTTTCCCCTTATAGACAATGCAGGTCCTGTACACAATTGTTTGAACACAATTGCTCGAAAACCATAGTTCGAAAAACAAAAGTATTAAAAAACATTAAAAGTTAAAAATCTTTATTCATACGTTATTCAAAGTTAAAAATCTTTATTAATAAAAAGGATAGAAGCATATGAAAGTCAAGGTAAACTATAGTTGCAAATTATAGTTAGGTTAGGTTAGGTTAGGTCTCTTACATATAAAAACCCATTCACTAAGAGCATTGGCTTTCCTTTCTCACTAGAAACAAACTCTGCCATTTTAAGGGTGGTTTAACTGCAGCACTATAAATGTTATAGTTTAAATGAAGAGGCTAACCTTCTTATTTACGTCTTCGTATTTGCGTCTTGGCAACTAAGATTTTATTTAGTTGGTTGTTCATTCGAACAATTATAACGTCGAATAATTGTTGCTTCGAACTGTTTTTCGAACTATGGTTTACGAACAATTGTGTTCGAACAATTGTGTTCGAACAATCGTCCGTAATTCGATTATTATTTATTATAATTGTGGGTATAGTTAACCTGGAAAAAAGAAAGTAAATTTAAATTAGTGCACTTAATTTTAAATAATATTTTGGGAAAACTGAGTAAATGGAAATATTATTTTCTCGAAAACTATGGGTGATAGAAAAATTCTAGGTTACGTGAATGGAACTTGCTGGCAAAAGGTACAAGCATTATTATTATACAGAGCTGGGCACTTGCGGTTTTTTTTGCGTTTTTTTTGCGGTACTGCGGTACTGCGGTACTACTACCGCACTACCAAACCGGTACCGCATAACGCAGTACCGCAAAGGATCGCTGAAAGTACAGCAGTACCGCTACCGC
>JAJOZX010004144.1:10000-15000 GCA_023014485.1 Bathynomus jamesi
CTTAGTGATATATATGTCACAGCTTAAATAACCATAAAGAAATAAACCAACAGATAAAAAAAACCAAAAATTGTAAGTGGAGTCTACAAATTCAAGCTCAAAAGGGAAGTTTACAATCATTTAATAGATGATGCCAAATTGATATATATGTCACAAAGAAATAAAGAAATAAACCAAAAAAATTAAAAAATAATAAAAAATAATAATACTAAATTGAAAAATAAATTTTAAGAGAGGCACACCAATTTATAAGGGAAAAATTACCAAAGGTTTTTTAGTTATTGTCTGAATCATGCATATTATAGTCACAAACGAATAAAAAATACAAGTAAATATAAATTGGAAAACAAAATGATGCCTAGATGATATATAAAGAACCATAAAAATATATACAACATATATACGGTATATATACGAAATATAAACGCAATATATACAGAATATATATATATATATATATATATATATATATATATATATATATATATATGCATAAGGAGAAAATTACCAAAGATTTGTTTTTATAATTATTGTCTGAAAAAACGGTAGGTCGCAAAAGAATAAAGAAATAAAAATAAATATAAATTGAAAAAATTACAAATAATACAACTACACATGTATACCCGCATAACCAAATATATATACATATACATACATATATACACACACACACACACACACTATATATATATATATACACATACAAGCTTCACCTTCGCGAAATGAGAAATCATCGCGCAGAACCTTTGTGAGGTTGTAAGGTAAGGTAAGGTACATACACATATATACATATATATATATATATACACATATATATACACATACATACATACATAACATATACATATACACACATACATACATACAAATACACACATATACATGCACACACATTTAACTGCAATGACCACACACATACTCACATACACATACATACATACACATACACGCATACAGCAAAAAATTGAAAAATAAAATTGTAAGAGAAACCTACAGATTTATAAGGAAACAAAGACAAAAACAAATTTTTACCAAAGATTTAACAACCTGCCCTTTTTGTTTAAATCCATTCTGAAGGAATTCAGAGCAACGGGATCGAGTTGAAACAGACCTTTACTCATGTTAAGGTTATTTGTAAGTTGAATTATAGCCGACTCAAGAATATTTCTATTAACAATGTTGCTAGAGTGAAACAAAACTGAAGCATTATTCCAATCAATACAATGGGATAACTCTGACAAATGGACAAAAAGGGCACTGGACAACTGTCCCGTTCTAACGGAATATTGATGCTGTTTTACACGCGTTTGCAAATCCTTTCCCGTCTGACCTATGTAAAAGGAATCACATTGCTTACACCCAATTTTATAGATAATGCCTAAATTATTGGTAGGGCTATTTTTTACTATGATGTTTTTCACAATATTGTTATATGAAAAAACTACACTGATATCCAAAAGTTTAAATACATTAGCAATGCCTAAGAAGCCCGGGAAAAATGGAAGTACTAAAATATTCTTTGACAAGGTGCGAGTGTTATTATTCACACGATAGAAGGTTCGTTTAGCCTTATTAAGACAAGATTCCATGAACGCAGATGGGTAACACAACTCACTTCCAATACCGTTGATATTTTCCAATTCGGCATCGATATATTCCGGACTGGCGATCCGAAGAGCGCGGAGAAACATTGAGGAAAATATGGCCTTTTTAATAGGGGTGTCATGTCCAGAGTAAAAGTGTACGTAGGACAAATTGTTTGTTTTTTTCCGATAGATACTAAACTTAAAACCCGGGCTATCCCTATGAACACGCACATCCAAAAACGGGATTGAGTTGTCTTGTTCCACTTCTAAAGTAAATTTAATAGAGGGGACTTGGTCATTTAACTGAAGGAGGAAGTCATCCAGGTCACGATTCATGGGCCAGATACACAAAATATCGTCGACGTACCGCAACGATGATGTCATCAAATCATTCAATAGTGGCTTGAAACGCATTCTCAAAGATCATAAGGACTTAATTCCCCTTTTTTGTCCACTTCACCTGCTCTGCCTTACCTTTATGGTCTTATTAAAACCCACAAACCGGGTAACCCTATGCGCCCTATTATTAGCTCGGTGGGCTCTATTACCTATAAACTCTCCAAATGGCTTGTTAATGTTTTGTCCCCCATTCTTGGAACTGTCTCTGATTCACACGTAAAAATTCCATGGATCTCACTGAAAAATTGAATAATGTTCGCATTAATACCAACGATAGATTGATCAGTTTCGACGTTTGTTCATTGTTCACAAAAGTGCCGATTGATGATATGCTTGACTTTCTCGCCCGAGAATTACATAAGTATGATTTACCATTACCTGCACACACTGTTTTGGAACTTATTAAGCTTTGTATCAAGGATTGTAAATTCACTTTCAATGCGAGCATTACACTAGGCAACAAATTTCAACTTTTTTTTTGTTACAGACACGTGAACTACTGATTCCTACTAAAGCGCTGATGCTGATTTCAGATCTGATATCAAAATTTCTCTATCACGTCCAGATTTTGTGTAACCGAAAACCCCTATTTTTCATTTTTTTTCTCACCCGCTTCTATTACGAAAGCCGTCTAAGCTACTTTTCCGTGCCACGTTTTATGTTAAGCATACTTAAATAATTAGTGAACAGGGATGTCTTTCCTCCTTTATTCTGGCTTAAGACAGACAGCGGAATTCCGCTGGCGGAGTTACCACCCCTGCGCCCAACCATCCACCCAAAGCGCGTTAGTATTTTGTTGTTACTACTGAAAGGCAAATTCCTGTTCTTAAGTGAAACTTTGGTGTGTCCTCTTCCTTTGTCGCTTGTAGGATGACGAGCTCTCCTTCTGCAGGAACCAACAATAATCTCCCATCATATTTGGGTTGAAATTACCTTGGTATCTGTTTTCCATAACTGAGATCTGTTGGTGGAAGCGCTCACCATGCTCGTCACTTACAGCCCCAAGGTTGGCCGGGAAGAAGTCAAGATGAGAATGTAAAAAATGAATTTTCAAAGACATTCTGCATCCCATTATTTCATAAGATTTAAGCATGTTTTCTACGAGTTTACGGTGGTTTTCAGCTTTGTGGTTTCCAAGAAAATTTTTGACAACTTCAACGAAAGATGTCCATGCTCCTAGTTCATTCTCATTTAGGTTAGATGGAAACGATGAGTCGTGGATGACACTGCGGATCTGTGGTCCAGTGAAAACTCCAGCTTCTAGCTTAGCATCTGTCAATATTCCTTTGAATTTATCCTTTAAATATTGGAAACCACTACCTTGATGATCCATACCCTTCACGAAATTTTTCATAAGGCCAAGTTTAATGTGAAGTGGTGGAAGATGTACTTTCTGAGGGTCAATAAGTGCTGGGTGTTTCACATTGTATTTACCAACAACATGTTCAGTTCTAGATGGCCAATCATGTTTTTTGTAGTGGTTCTTGTCATCTCTGCTGTTCCATAGACACAAAAAGCACATATGCTTTGTGTAGCCCAACTGTAACCCAAGAAGTAATGATACAACTTTAAGGTCGCCACAAATATTCCATGTGTGGTCCTTATATTTGATGAGTCTTAGCAGCAGTTTCATCGATTCATAAGTCTCATTAAGGCCAGTGGCATGTGCTACAGGTATTGAAGGTTTTTCATTGCCGTTGTGCAGTAATACAGCTTTAAGGCTAGCTTTACTAGAGTCAATGAACAGTCTCCATTCTTTTGGATCATAGCGACAGCCAATCCCTTGCATCAGACCACTGATATCGTGGCAGAAACAAACGTTTTCTTCCTGTAAGTAAAATGATGAAAACTGCAAATGGCGATGGCGGAAATGGGAAACTTTGGTGTTTGGTTGGAGAAGATTAAATTCTTGAAGTCTTGAACCAAGCAACTCTGCCTTTTCTTTTGGTAATTCCAAATCGCGCACTAAGTCATTTAACTCCGCTTGACTTAACAAATGTGGGGAAATATTTGCATCTGGAACATATATGCCATCTTTCCCTGTTTCTATATCACTAGCAGAATCTTCAGATGAACTGCTGTCTGTTATCGTTGCTGGTGGAACTGGTGGTGGATTTGTTTCATCATGTGGTACTGGTTTCATTGCTGATTCGCAGTTTGGGTACGTGATCTTTGATTTGTTTTTCTTTGTGAAACCAGCAATCTTTGTCAAACAAAAATAACAATCATTGAAGTGATTTTTCGGCTCACGCCAAACCATGGGGACTGAGAACGGCATAGCTTTTCTTTTACCATTCATCCAAGCTATTAACATTGCATTGCACTGTGCACAGCAAATATGTGGTGCCCAGTCCCTCTGTTGGTCTCCTAACTTACAGTCAAAATAACACTTGTAGGCAAGTTTAATCTTTGTTGTTATGTTTCTACGTTGTGGCTTAGGTGTATATTGTCCACAGACAAAGCAGAAGTTGTCTGGGTGATTTACACAAGCACGTCTATTTGATGCCATTTTGAATTACCATACAATATCTGAAAAAACGTAGAAAGTAATTATTACGATGTGCAAAATAAAAAGAAATACACACCGTAGTACAAAACAAATGCTATAAAAACACACAAGTCACCACAACCTGTCACTTGCTCATCAGCAGAGAGCTTCAACAACCGTTCTGCTTGACTGTCACGTAGCGACTGACCGTTGGGCCGTTGCCCGTTACTATGCTCTTGACTCAGTGTTGCCAACTCGGGATAAATTTTATTTATCAAAATTGTTCGAATTTGTATATAGTTGGCAAAAAAAATTGCTTTAACCTTGAAAAGCAAGTTTCATATTACTGGCATTAAGCCGATTAAAACCAAAATCTGGACGTGGTAGAAAATTTTACTAAAAGTGATTTGCATTTTACACAAAATCTAGACGTGATAGAAAAAATCTAATTATAGATTTGAAATCAGCATACCGAAATTAGCTAGGAGCACCTATTTGGTCTTCTGTAACAAAATCTTTGTTGCCTA
>JAJOZX010004144.1:20000-77500 GCA_023014485.1 Bathynomus jamesi
AAGTGCTCCTGTATTTTACTCGTAGTTTAACTTTTATGAGCAAACTCGAAATACGTTTTTGAATAAGTTTTAAAATTTATTTACTTACAAAGGAATTGTTTAGCCAAGTAATTAATGATGTTTTCGACCTCTCATTATTAAAAAGTTCTTAATAACTAAAAGGATCTTATCAGAATAATAGTATTAACGGTTTCTTCATTTAAGGGAGAAAAAAAAGTAGAAAAATATGTTTAACTCACTTACTCTCCTCTATTGCGTACATCTATATTATAATGGAGGTAAGTGCGATATATATATATATATATAACCAAAAAAAAAACTATAGAAAAGAACGCAATCATGAAAATCTTAAGCTTCACATTTGAGCTCATTGTATCAAGATTTGTGAAGCTTTAGATTTTCATGGCTGCGTTCTTTTCTATAGTTTTATTGACCAAATAATTGAACCGACAGTAATTGGGAAGGCAGCCATGGAAATCTTGATCTTCACATTGTGTCAAGAAGATTTGTGAAGCTTAAGATTTTCATGACTATAGTTTTATTGACAAAATAATTGAACCCCCAGTAATTGGGGGGCCGAAGGCTCCCAGTTACTGTCAGTTCAATTATTTGGTTAATAAAACTATAGAAAAGAACGCAATCATGAAAATCTTAAGCTTCACATTTGAGCTCTTTGCATCAAGATTTGTGAAGCTTTAGATTTTCATGGCTGCGTTCTTTTCTATAGTTTTATTGACCAAATAATTGAACCGACAGTAATTGGGGCGCCGCAGGCACCCCAATTACTGAGGCCCAAGGTGAGAGGGATAGGAATGATGTTCAAAATAAAATACGCCGTAGGCCCACAATTCGATTCGGTTTGGCCGAATGCCCAAGTACAGTACCGCAGATCTAGCGAAATCGGGGTGTAGCGCCGATCTTTTGCTGAAAGTCCTGACAGAAAGAAATGAAAAGGGAGTATTTGTTGACAATTATGTCTACAAGGAGATTCTTCAGTAATGAAATAAAGATAAGTTTATGATGAAGTATTCTTTTTTATATTTTATAACAGGAAATAATACCTTGAGGTAAGAAAAATCATTTCCCAGATGAAGTAATTGGCCGAGGGCTCCAAGCCTTCCGCAGGAAATAGCAAAACCGCCCGTAGGGCGGTATTTTTGCTAGTATATATAATTGTGGTAAATCCATCTTCTGAATTTGTTCTTATACCACGCCCGACTACGGTGCGTTCGAAAAGTCTCTCCGCAGTGCTATGTTAAACGCATAGGAAATTGAAAAAACTACAATGTTTTCATTCAACCATGATTTAGTGATTTTATTACATAACCTTTTGATTTTACAGCATGTGTTGAAAGTGTTTTCCACCATTTTGTAGGCACAGAGCAACTCGTCCTCACTTGTTGTCAACACTTTTTTTTAGAGTGTTGGTTGACTGCGGAGAGACTTTTCGAATGCACTGTAGAATGAAATATGCAATTATTGGTATTGGTGGTTAGTAATGATCATGATCACGCAGCTTGCAGTGAATTCCGAAATGTATTTGAGAGTGATCTGAATATTTAATTTAAGGTTCTCAGTTTTGAAGTTACCTCAAACATTAAGAAATTCCTTTGTAATTGATAACAGACTGAGAAGTATTTCCCCAAGATAACATTTCAAGTATTCGTATTTTTAATTAATGGAATATTTAACAGTAGAAATGTAAAAAAAAATAAAAACTCTAAATTAAATAAGAGGAATGATTCCTCAATCAATATCAGGAAGTACTTATTTTTCATTCAAAATAGTGATGTAATTATTTTTTATTTATTTTTATTTTTTTTAAAGCTCGTTGATGTTACATTTAAAACTAAGTTTGAGTACAGCAAACTGCAAAGATCCGAGTTGCTGTAATTCGTTTTGGAGTCCATTTTGCTTCTTTTGATAGTCTGCATAGGAACCTATCAAAAATGAGTTCATTAAACTCACCTAATCATGTTGAAATCATTTTCTACTTTGAGTAACCTGAACACCTTCAGATATTTATTCTCTCCCTCAAATGCTAAATATGGACTACCAAAAGAATCGGAATTAACTTTTCAGAGGAGTAAATATATTTTAATTCGTTAGTGTATTTACATCAAATAAGACACATCCTCGAGTGCATATTTACTATATATAACCTTAAGAACGTTAGTACAGTATGGATTCTAAAAGTTTGCTTCCAACATTTTGTATTCGTGTTTGAAAAAACCAATCAACCAATCACGGCTCCTCTTATTCCTCATAATCGTGTTTAGATTACGTTTTAAAATTAAACATTTAAGTCAGTCGAATCAGTATAATGAACCGTAAAGAGCGACATATTGCTTGTTTACGAATCTTTTAACAAAATATTTTCATTCAAGATTCATTTAATATTTTCATTCCACGTTTTATTTGAATGCAATAGGAATTAAAATTTCAAAGCATGCTTTATTTTTCAAAGCAGTGATTCCACATAGAATAATTCCTGTCTGTGAATACAGCTTTGGTAATATAATCTAGTTTAATACTGTGAGAGGACAGAAGGTCAAAACAAAGTATCTGTTAAGGTTTGCTTCGTTGTCTTTGTTATACAGTTTTGCTAAGTGTATTAAATGTTTCATTGACCATTCGTGTTTGCATTTTCTTAGAAATTTGACAGCATTTACTAGCTAATCATTTTTCATTTTAAAAGTTCAACTAGTGGGCGAAGATGAAAAACCACTGCATTTGGGTAGGCTATCCGGAGAGCAGGTGAATGGGTAACTGTCCTCTGCGACCAAATTATGTAGCCACCCGTGGTTCGGATATCCCACGTAAAGCGGTAGGTAGGTCCCCTCCGTTATATGACCTTAGATGGTGCGAAGGAGGTTAAACAACCCCCATAATCACATTAAATATATATAAAAAAAATTCACATTCAGCACTGCACAATGTAAGAAATGGTTGATTGGTTGATCGGTTTAGCGTCCTTCATTCTACGGACGGCACCAAAACAGAATGTTAGGAAAAATGGACTCTGAATGTTACTATTTATTTCCACTTTTCTTCATACAAATCAAACGAGAATCTATTTTGTGGAAAACAAATATACAGGGTGTCCCGTAAGTCTGGACCCATAGGGAAAAATAATAAAATTACAAAATAGTCCAAACATTTATTACATAATCTGTTCAAAGTGTCCGCCGTTGTGTCGCACACATAGTTGAAGACGCAATCTCCACTGCGACAGCACTTTCTGAATCACAGTCGCAGAAATTTCTTGACACGCCTCCAAAATGCGTGCTTTAAGGTGGAAAATGTTCTGAAGTTTGACCTCGTACACTTTGCTTTCAAGTGGCCCACAAATAAAACTCCAGCGGAGTAAGATCATAATAAAAAAATAATAAAAATAATAATAAAAAAAAATATATATATATTATAAATAAATTTTTGGACTATTTTGTAATTTTATTATTTTTCCCTATGGGTCCAGACTTACGGGACACCCTGTATATTATTAATATTACGTAAATATTATTAATATTATTACCCAATATTATCGAAACAATAAAATAAAGTAGTTTCTGCAAAATTATTTTTTTTAAACCTTAAATTTTAGTAGTTATGAACGGCGATTATACTAAAGTTTTTTAAGAATATTTTACTTACCAGTGACACGTTTACTTTCAAGAAGAGTCCAATCAAAATATTTATTACTTTTTAGTAAACAAATACAGGATTCGTAAGTAAAAGTTAATAATAATGAACAGTTCTTTGTTTTATTTAAAAAAATAAAATGATCATTAAATTCCAAATAGCATTTTATGCCATTTTAGGCTTAAGTGGTTTTGGTAACTAGAAATTGTAACTAAGTCTATCAGTAATAGTTAAACGTAGGACTAGTTCGTGTAACATATAGACTCGTTATATATACAGGGTGTCCCACAAGTCTTGGAGGGGTTTTATTTGGCTATAACTTTTTTCTTTTTTGATTAATTAATTTATTTATTTTTATTTTTCAATTGAAGTACCCTTGCTGCGATTAATGAAAATGGAATCCTGGATAGTGCAACAAAGAGTGCCTACTGTGGAACTTTATTTGACAAACAGCTCTTCCATCGTTGCCGCTCAAAGAGCTTTTCGATTAAAATTCAACACACGTTCTACTCCTTCTGATCGAGCTATTCGACGGTACGTCACTAAATTTCGTATGGGAAATGGTCAGGGAGACGAACCACGGACTGGGCGTCCTTGGACAAGCCGAAGTCCAACTCGGGTTGAGATGGTTCGTGAAAGCGTTGAGTAAAAGCCACATCAGTCCGACGACACAGCCAGGAATTAAACATTTCAAGAAGTTCCTTACATCGAATTTTAAGAGAGGATATCAATCTTTACCCATACAAAATTCAAATTGCTTAAGAAATCAAACCACAAGATCATCAGAGTCGGATAACGTACGCTAATGCGATTTTGGATTTAAGCAATGAAAATGAAGACTTTCACCAGATATTAAATTTGTAATTAAAATCGCAATAAATATATTTTCAAGTGTTACAAACCTTTTTTATTTGATCCCCAAACAAAAAAGTTATAGCCAAATAAAATCCCTCCAAGACTTCTGGGACACCCTTTATATATATATCTATATATATAATATATATATAGAGAGAGAGAGAGAGAGAGAGAGAGAGAGAGAGAGACAGACAGACAGACAGACAGACAGAGAAAGAGAGATTTGGGCAATTAATTATATTAGCCGAAATTCATAATGGACTCCAAATAAATTGCCCAACAGAGCATACAACCACATGTAAGTGGTTTTTTTTGTAAGTTAGATTAGGTAGGTTAGGTTAGATAAGGTCAGATTTACACGTGGTTGTATGCTCTCTTGATTTATTTTGAGGCCAATATGAATTTCGGCTACTATAGTTAATCGTCCAAATATCTAAATATCTAATGACTATACGCTACACGAACTAGTCCCATGTTTAGCATGGGAAAGCAAAAATTCTAAGGTAATTGCTCTAACGTAACCTACAAAAAAAACACTTACATGCGGTTGTATATTCTATTAAAAGTCTTATAAGCAAATTTTTTTTTAAATAAAACAAAAAAATTGCCTGCTATCCTTAATCTTAACCGCTCCCTGTTAGTCTTGTGTTAATACTATTTATCTTAATTTTGTCAATTTTCATTTATTTTTTTTTTATTTTCCACACTCTTATTGCAGTTTCCTTTTTTATAAATTAGGTATGAAGTTATCATAAGTGTTCTCAAGGCAGCCATGCGCCAAATAGCTTTTGACTAACAAATGAGTAAATGTACCATAAAGTTTGAGTAAATAAACAACTACTTGCGAGGAGAGTCTATTTTATCTGCAACATTTGCAGTGGATAGGTTTTTCATTTAACTTTATTACCAATGTTATGTGTCATCCATTCCTTTTAACTTTGTTGTATACTTGTTAAAACAACGCCAGAAACAAAATACTTAACTGAATGTTCAAAGATGATAAATGAAGCCTCCCCATTATATTATATATATATATATATATATATATAAATATATATATTAGGGTGTTTCACGGCAGTGTGGTTGATGGATGAAGTGGAAGGAAGTTCAATCCACATTGATGCCCCTGTTCCTTTTGCCGAGGAAACTCGTCTGAACAGGTTTCAACCAGATCAGAATACGTTTAGGGGTCCCGAGATTTGACGCTTCAGATTGCTTAGGTATTTCTAATTTCAGCTGTTCTAGTGTTAGTCGACTGCCTTGCTTCCTGACGGAAGCGTGCACTGTTCTCTGTCCTTCGTGTCAGTTGTCGAGTTTTGTCCTCGTTGTGTCTACCGTTGCGTATTTGTACTCTTTTCTAATTCGTATATTTCCTCATTGCAGATAAACATGGCAACTCGAAGCAAGAAAGAGGTTTGGCTCATCGGACACCCGAATAAGGAGATCCTGGGTAGCCGCCTGCCGACGAAGTTGCAAGTCTTGCAAAAGTGCTTCTTCCATCAAAAACAGGAAAACCTAGGACGGAGAAAATGTCTGAACCTCTGTTTGGATGCTGTGATGGTGTATGGAAAGAGCAAGGATCCCTACTATGAGGCGGGACAGCGCCCTTCGGAAAATGGAAGCTCTGCTCCAGCGTTACGACAAGTTGGTGAAAAGCAGGGACAGATCCGAGGAGAGCTGTCGTGTTGCGGAGGACATGTTCAAGGCAAACGAGGAAGACAAGCTCTTCTACAAGAATCAGCAGGAGGACCCAACAGAGAGCAGTATGGGATCGGCAGACATGAAGTTGGCCCAAATGGAGAGTAGGAAAAGGCGTCGAGAGGAACAGCAGGAAGAGAGACGACACCGGGAATTCAAGCGGGCCAAGACGGTTACAGAAGCTGCTACTCTTGAAGACAGCTCCTCGTCCTCGGCGTCGCCATCTGCGGAAGATGATCCCTCCTTGGCAGCCTCCACGTCTGCTTCATGTCCTTCTCCGAGGAAGCGGTCGAGGAACCTCATCACTCAGGATGTGGCTGTCGCGTACGACTAGATGAACATTTCTTATCTTGATGCAGCGATGTCCTACGCCGTCGTCGCGCAATCCTTGGGGCACGATTTGAACGAGGTATCCATCTCCTCTTCCACAATGTATCGTGCTCGCCAGTCGCTTCGGAAGCAAGCAGCAGAGGCGTATCAAGAGGGAGAATTCTGTCCTGAGGAGCCCTTGGTGTTGCACTGGGACGGGAAAATGCTGCCTGAAATCACAGGTGACGGATCTGTGGACCGGATTGCTGTGCTGGTCACCGGGAACGGCCAGGAGAAGCTGCTTGGAGTTCCGAAAGTTCCAGCTGGCACGGGAGCGGAGACGGCACGCGTCTGCATTGATCTTGTGCGGGACACGACCTGTCCGAACGAATCAAGGGGTTATCATTCGACACAACGGCATCGAACACCGGGATTCACATGGGATCCTGCGTCAAGATTGAGGAGGGTCTCGGGAAGCAACTTCTTTGCCTAGCATGCAGGCACCATATGTACGAAATCGTCCTGGCCCAAGTCTTCTGGTCTTCGATGGGCCCCACCTCTGGGCCCGAGACTGGGATCTTCAAAAGATTCCAAGAGCAGTGGGGTTTCATCGACCGATCTCTTATCACCACTGCTATTGATTCAGATAGCTGCAGCATCGCTGGACCTCTTCAGGGTCTCAAGGACCGAACTGTCCTTGTCGTGAGGGAAGCTCTGGCTTCTGGTCAGCCGCGGGATGACTACCAAGAACTTCTTCAACTGGTTATCCTCTTTCTCGGGGAAGAGACTGTCGCCAATGTGCCACTGCGGAAGCCAGGAACATACCACCATGCGTGGTGGATGGCGAAAGCCATTTACGGATTAAAGCTGTACCTCCTTCAGGACCAGTTCAGGATGACCGGGCGGGAGCTGAAATGAGTCACAGAAATCTGCCTGTTCGTCGCCCTGGCCTACGCAAAGGCTTGGAGTCGTGCGACAAGAGAAGAGCAGGCCCCACTTGTGGATCTGGAGTTCTTGCTGGACCTGGAAATACTGCAGGAAGATGCCGTGATCGTCGACGTCGCCAAGCAAGCGCAAGCGGCCATGAAACGACACCTCTGGTACTTCTCCGAGACGCTGGTCGGCTTGGCATTCTTCGATCAAGGGGTTCCTCAGGAAGAGAAACAAAGGATGCGAGAGAACCTCGCCAAGCCGGCATCGAGGAAAGCGTTGAAGCGTCTGGAGGGGAAGACCGTCCTCAGCTCCTTCAAAGGAAAGAAGATTTCGGATTTCGTTACCTCGACGACGAAGGATCTCTTCACCGCACTCGGGATCAACGGCGCCTTCGTCGAAAATCCCGCTTCGTCTTGGGAAAGCGACCCACACTACCAAGCAGGCCTAGCCAGGGTCCGCGTCCTGGCTGTGGTGAACGACTCGGCTGAACGGGGGATCGCTCTCGTCGAGAAATTCAATACTGCCCTAACAACGAAGGAAGAAGACAAACAGTACCTGTTGAAAGCAGTTTTCAAGAACAGGAAGGATTTTCCGAAGAAGCAGAAGGGGGAAATGATGAAGAAGTGATGAGTCTGTGCTCTCTGAAGTAAGGCGTGATTTCTCGGGACCCCTTATTATTGTCGAAGGAGTCTCATTTTTGGTCAGGAGTGATAAATATGTAAAACGAACACGGGCATCTATGTGGATTAAAAATATAATGTGGTTCTCATTTATGAAACACCCTATAATATATATATATATATATATATATATATATATATATATATATATATATATATATAATATATATATATTATATATAATAAAGACGCACACACAAAGAGTATTCAAAGATTTGTATTTTCATCATTTGTCACATGACAGAGTTGATTACTTCGTGTCCCGCAAAAGTTGCATCCTGAAAGAGGGAGCGAGTTGTCAATGCTTTCGGAATAGGATTTAAATCCATGAATGGCTATTCCACCTCTATTAATTTATCGAGGACTGCCTCAAACTGAACCAGAGAAATCGAGATGGGTCGCAATGAAGAGGGAGCTCAATGAACAAAATGCATTTAGCATTTTTAGGGGTCTTATTTTTCCTGGTTAGTTGCGTCACCACAAAAGTCTCAGTGCCTACAGTCGGACGAAGGACGTAAAAGGTAACAAACAACCAACGAAGCTTCACGCCGAAGAATGAACCCCAACAGAGCTTTCCACTCGAAATTAAAAATTTGAAGAGTTGTACAGCATCAACTCGAAACATAAGTTTTAAATTGAGGATTAACATTTTACTGACAAATTTGGTTAGAAAAATGTATGAGTAAAATTTGAACGAAATAAGTCTTAAAATTTTATTTATTTATTTTTGTTTCCTTTAAAAAAAACGTGAAAAAAAACTAAATCAATATTTACCTGTCGTGTAGAGAACGTGATTTGGCATCATTCATTGTACATCACTAAGTATCTAAATCTATATTACAAGCAAAGATAAGCCATAAAAATAGTATTTAAAATAACATATTCAATTTTGGTTATAAAACCTATAATAACAATAATCAGGAAGGAGGGCCAGAAACTGGCACAGCGATCTGGTCAAACAAATACTGTCTATGAAAATAAAAACCCACTCTAATAGACTGTCTATTAGAGTGGGTTTTTTTTCATATTTTGACCTTCACGTAGAAAAAAGTGAAGTTTTTTGCAAATACTGTCTATTGCTCTAAATCCAGGAATATTATTACCAGTATCATCGGGTTCGAACTCCCGACTTCAATGTCTTCACTTCGCTTACAGGGGGATGGTGTTACCCGCTGAGCCACGCTGGCGCTGCCTAATAAAACCTGTTTTAAAAAAATCACACATATACAATTATACATACATATACATATATACATATACATATACACATACATATACATATACATCATACGCATACATACATATACATACATATACATCATACATATACATATACGAGTATATAAATTTGTTGTAAAACGCCTTTCCCCTTATCAAACTTCGAGTGTCATGAGGATATGACTTATAAGTAGTTTCATAAGTAAAGGAACTCATGCGACAATCTATCCTTTGCTGCGGACGACGCAGCACCCTCATTTACTCACTCCCACAACTTACGCCCACTATATAAGGCAGAAGTGCACACCCAGAGTCAGAAGCTTTGAATCTGGAATATAGGTGGCTTCTCCTGAGCTTGGAACTCACTATGTGGGCTCGGTACTTCACAGCGTGTTTGACAGAGTCGGGAGTGGCCTGGTAGATCAAACTGGTCTTTGGTTTGCAACTCGAGTGACAACTAATGTAGTGTACTAACTTTAAGGCTCAACCACAAAACTCATCTTGGCGAACTCGTATTAAATGTTATTGCGAGGCTTCACTCATCTCATTTAATTCATCCTATGAAGTTTTGGTAGTGTTAACTCGAAGTCAAAACGTCATCCTGGCAGAACCCACAAAGCCCACTTATAAACTGGTGCCGTCAGCTGTCACAGAAGAAACACCCTACATCAGTTTACATGTCAGCTACAACCTCTCAGTATATATACATATATAAAATCTTTGTTAACCTTGGTTTTGCTTCCGCCCGAATTGTTCATTCTGACGAAGATCAAGCTTGTCACTCCACCTTAGACCTACAGTTTAACTTGGAATCCGAACCACGCCCCACCAGCAGCCCAGCGTCTTAACCACTAGGCTACCTAGGTTACCCATTTATCTACCAACCAATTTCTTTATTGTATGGAAGGATGAACAGCTGGGTTTTGCTACGCGCCGCCTGCCATCACCGGGTCTCGATCATGGGGCCAATATATATATATATATATTAGTGATGGATCGAGTGGTCGGTTTTTCACAACCGCGGTTGCGGTTGTTTGCGGTTGTCGAATTTTTTCCAACCGCGGTTGCGGTTGCGGTTATCATATACTAGGAAAAATGCGTAATTATTAACTGGATTTAGCCACTATAGTGCGATTTAGCCACACTTGGTACATAATATATACTAAATAGTATTTATTTAGTAAATACCTTATGTTGAACACAAGTTTTGCAATACACCGCTACCGCTATTTGTGTGTTGCAAAACTTGTGTTCAACATAAGGTATTTACTAAATAAATACTATTTAAATGAAGTATATTCTAAACTTATATAGCTATTATGAAAGAATAGGTCAAATTAATTAAAACCATATTTTGTCAGTAATTACAATACAGTAACAGTTAAGAGCAATAATGCAATCACAGTTGTATCGTTATTCAATAAACTAAACGTTACACAATATGAAAAACCGTTGTAGATATGAAGAGCTCATAACATTACACCGATAACAATCAAAGCAGAACGAGGACTGATGTTGTCAACTAGCAGCGAGTTGAGACTGCGCAGGTCCGTTTTAACACAGACCACTTCTTTACCCCTTTTGGGGGGAGTCATGTTCGAGAAACCACCCCTTTGGCCAACCAAGGCCATTGACCAAGTTACACGAACCCGAGAGGTCCGTCGAGCAGGAATAAGCTTTATTGACTATTGTACTAAAGGCGATTTTAGTTTGAAGAAAAATTAAATAAAAATAAATGTTACTTCATGGAGCTCACAGAGTAATAACTTAGAGCGCAGTTTAAACCAATTTTACTACGGCAGCCGTATGACGTCACGTTTAAGCACGCATAAGGAGACCCATCATTTTCTTTTTAAAAAAGAAATATTTCTAATTAACCTAAAATTAAAATTAACTAAGCTTTTACAACCGCAACCGCACTTATGGAACGGCGGTTGCGGTTACGGTTGCGGTTGTGAATTTTTGTGCGGTTGTAGTGCGGTTGCGGTTGCGGTTATTCGATCCATCACTAATATATATATATATATATTAAGACTTAGTCAATCTTTATTCGCAATAAATTACTGGACCAGAATCAAATGTTCAGTCGAATTCTGAACATATTCACAGAAGCGTTCTTTTACCTGAAATATACTATAAGTAAGGCTCGACCCTGTAATGCATATAAGCAGCCACATGAAAAATATGTTGCCTTGACATGTTACTTAGGTGTACGACTAGATCCACAATATGTCATCAGATTTCTTGTCAAAGTACGATGACCTTGTTTTTTGATCTTGTATACTATATAATACACTGGGTAAATAGTATCATTTGCTGCAAAATTTGGAGAATTATTGGAACACATTCGTTTGTCGCGTATTCAACGATAATTATAAACAAAACAGCACTTGATTTATATGTAAAACACAACTTCGTATTTTTCAAAGGTATGTAAATCAAGTGGACGCATACGAAAACGTGGATACTAAAAATTCAATGATGGTAATCATATAAACAATTTCTGTCCTTGTTTAGGCACAAATGTACACAGCATTTGTCACATTCGACGTACGAGAAATGTGGAATACAACAGTTTGCGGCGTTGTCTGTCTGAAATCCATACAGGAAAATGGTTAAATCGATCTTTTCTAGCATCAGCACTTATGCCTACAGTGATCATTTTTCTCCGTTTAGCCGGTGTTTCTTCAGAGGTGGACGGCCTCTGTTACGCTTAGCTACCCCTGCTGTTGTCGCAGCATTTGCAACCAGAGCCTGGAAGCGCTTTCTGCCCGATGTATCATATCTGATACAGCACTTTTTGCAAGCTTCCTACACAACACTAAACTACTGAAACTAGTGTATGGATATTTATTAACAGTGCAGTGTACTGGTAAACATAACTTAATAACAGGAAAACCTATTCAGGTATGAAAACTATTATTATTTCTGAGATAACAGTAAGGCTACTCACCACAACCCAAACGCGCCAATAGCACGACTCAAAATGGCGGTCAGAAGCTTTTCTACACGTAGTTCTTAGTTTATTCAGCAGGTGCCAGCACGGAAGGGTATCATGTTTGATACAATGGGCGTTTGAAACTATGTCCTTGCACACATGGTCAGTATGCACTGGGTAAATGGAGTGTATCATATATGATGTGAGCCGCATTACAGGGTTAATGTTTGATTTTGATAGGGGTTGTTTAACCTTTGCAAAGGCTCAGGTCATATGACAGAGGGAGCTTACGGCTCTACGTGTGGTCTGAACGACAGCCGGCTAGATAATCTGGAGGCAGAGGATGGTCTCCCATTCAACTACTCCCCAGACTCAATGTCGCTTAACTTCACTGATTGAAGGAAAACGGTGTTACGATACTGGCCACAACGTAGCCCTGATATTTAATGAACATGCTATATATGTTAATATGCAACAGAGAATAGAATACAAAGACAGAACAGGTCACCTCTTTAATAATTTAGAAATTTTGCATCTTGCTTGGAGTAATCCTTGCTCAAATAATTCTCACTGTAAGCTCATAGATAGGTATTATAGTAAGATAATATCCTTGTTAAGAGAAGCAGGAAGCCCCCTGATTAAATCGTACAACTATCATACTAAGATTATTTCTCAATGGAATGATTTTATTGCCCCCCCCCCCACTTCCTGAAGATGGAATCGAAAGACGCCTACGATTTTTGGTGCTTTCATGATAGACCCAGATTAGGACCAGTATACATGAATATGTGTAGAAGTAGGGGTCAGTATAAGGCGGCCATAAGGCGATGTAAACAAGAAGAAGAGTCTACTCGAGCATCAAAAGCCTGTGAAGCTCGCATAAATAACGATAATAACAATTTTTGGAAATTTGTTAAGAATCAAACGGGTGTCAAAAGTGTCCTCCCTCCGACAATCGATGGGGTGTCGGGGGAGGATGAAATTGCAAAGCTGTGGAAAAACCACTATTCTAACATTCTTAACATTGTGAGTAGGGATAATCTTAAGATAGATTGCAGCGAAACGCCTGTGGGAGGGACAAGGGAAAATACTTTGATATCAGTTTCTGAAGTAAAGAGGTTAATTAAAGAGTTAAAGACTGGTTCTGCGTCAGGGGTTGGTGACCTATCGAATGAGCACTTAAAATATGCAAATGACGTAGTATGTCTGCATATATCAATGCTCTTATCAGCCATGCTTGTTCATAGTTCTATCCCTGCAGAGTTCATGAGGGTATATATCTTGCCCCTGGTCAAAAATAAGTATGGAGACATTCTATCCAGCAATAATTACAGGCCTATTGCTGTCGCTTCCTACTTCTCGAAACTACTAGAAAAACTCTTGTTACTTCGATTAAATGATTACCTATGGACAGCTAATCATTTTGGTTTTGAAAAGTCCCACTCAACTGACCTGTGTATCTATGTACTTAAAGAAACAATATCTAAATACATTGACAGTAATTCAACTATTTACAGGTGTATCTTAGAGATAAGTAAGGCATATGATAGAGTGAACCACAATATTTTATTTAAAAAACTAGAAGACAGGAAGGTTCCCATGTACATATTAAATATATTGAAATGTTGGTATTCCCACCAGTCTTTTACCGTTACGTGTGGCAATGTACTATCCGAATGTTTTGGCTCCTCTTGCGGGGTGAGACAAGGTTCCTTGCTCTCCCCTATGTTGTTTAATGTGTATATTGACGGATTAATTGCTTCACTTAATGAGGCAACAGTGGGATGTTGTATAGATAATACAAGGATAAATAACTTAGTTTATGCCTATGATATGGTGTTAATAAGTTCCTCTGTTAAAGGTCTGGATCGGCTACTAAAAGTCTGTGAAGTGTATTCGCAGAAACATGACATTCTTTTTAATGTTACAAAAACTAAGGTTATGCAATTTCATCCTAAAAGCTGTAATCAGCCAGTTGATTCTTCTTATTCTTCTTCCGCAGCTTATTATCCCATCTTTACATGGGGTCGCTGTTTTTGGTTCGTCTTCTCCACTCTCCTCTGTCATATACCGCGTCCTCCTCCAAGTCCTTCTCCCTGATGTCCGCCACCACACAGTCCCTCCATCTCGTCTTCGGTCTTCCTCTTCTTCTCCGTCCCGGCAACTCCATCTCCAGCACTCTGCGCCCCACATACTCCTCCTTTCTTCTCCTGACGTATCCATACCACCTCAGCCTGGCCTCCTGCACCTTCTTAGATGCTTCCGCCACCTTCACTGTTCCCCTTATATGCTCATTTCTGACCCTATCCCTCCTCGTCGCTCCACACATCCATCTCAACATCTTCATTTCAGCCACATCGATTTTTCTTTCATTGCTCTTCTTCATTGGCACAGTCTCCATTCCATACAACATTGCCGGCCTCACCACTGTTTTGAATAACTTTCCCTTCAGTTTCACTGGGACCCTGTTATCACAGAGCACCCCTGATACGTCCCCCAGTTCTTCCACCCCGACTGTATTCTACAGTTTATCTCTCTCTCTGCTCCCCACTCTGCATCCACTGTTGACCCCAAGTATTTAAAATACTCCACCGTCTTAACACGCTCTCCACTCAATGTCACTTCCCCTCCTCGGTCCTGCTGCACATCACATCTCATATATTCGGTCTTCTTTCGGCTAATTCTCATCCCCCTACTTTCCAACGCCTCTCTCCAATTTTCCAACTGCTGCTCCACTTCCTCTTTCGTCTCCCCACTCAACACAACATCGTCTGCATACATCATGCACCACGGCGCCTCCCCTCTAATCCTGTCCGTCAACACATCGAATACCACATTGAAAAGGAAGGGGCTCAAAGCTGATCCTTGGTGCAGACCAACTTCCACCCCAAAGCTCTCTGACACACCCACACTACTCCTCACCTTAGTTGTTACTCCCCTGTACATCCCCTTGATCAGTTTAACATACTTCTCTGGTACCATCTTTTCCCTTAAGCATCTCCAAACTTCCTGCCGTGGTATCCTATCATATGCCTTCTCCAAGTCAATAAAAACCATGTGCAACGCCTTCTGCCCCTCTCTGTACCTCTCTGCCAACTGTTTCAATGCAAAAACTGCATCTGTCGTTCTCCTTCCCGGCATAAATCCAAACTGTTCCACTGACACTTCGCTCGTCTCTCAACCTACTCTCCACTATTCGCTCCCATATCTTCATTGTATGTGATATTAGCTTGATCCCTCTATAATTCGTGCAATCTTGTACATCTCCCTTCTCTTTGAATATAGGCACTATGATGCTGTCCACCACTCATCCGGAATCACCCCCTGGTCAAACAACTTCTGCATTAGATCCCACACCAGATCCACCCCCTCATCTCCCAGTGCCTTCCATGCCTCAGCTGGTATCTCGTCTGGGCCAGTCGCTTGTTATTTTTCATCCTATTCAGAGCACGACTCACTTACATCCTCCCCACTTGTCTGTCATAGCTACATTTGGTAATCCATCCTCATAGAAAGATCTTGGGTTTTCTTTATTTAATAATTCCTCAAAATATTCCTTCCATCTATCCTTTATCTCTTCATCTCTTTGCAGCACCGCCCCCTCCCTTCCCTTAATTTGTTTTACCTGTGTAAAGTCTTTTGTCGCTCTATTTCTGCTCTTGCCAATCTGTATATCTTCTTTTGTCCTTCACGATCCTCTAAATCCTATACATCTGTCGATATGCCTCCGCCTTTGCTCTCGCCACTGCTCTCTTTGCCTGTTTCTTTGCTTCTTTATATATCACCTTACACTCTTCACTCCTCGATTCTTTCCATAACTTCTTAGTTTCTCTCTTACTTCGTAGTGCTTTGGATCTCATCACTCCACCACCATCCTTCCTTATCTTCCCACACTTTACCTGATGTTTCCCCCAATATGTCTCTACCTGCCGTTCTCATGACATTCGCATTATGTACCCACCAATCCTGTACATTCTGTACATCAACATGGATTTCACTCAACACTCTCTCTCTAAATTCCCGTTTCTTCCCCTCCTCTCTCAGTTTGTACCGCCTAATTCTCCTCACTGTTGTTCCTCGGGTCTTTCTTCCTCTTTTCAACACCACATCCATAACTACCAACCGGTGTTGTGGCGTCACATGGTCTCCTGGAATAACTTTGCAGTCCCTCACCTCGCCAATTGCGCCCTCCTATACAATATGAAATCAATTTGCGATGTTCTGCCTCCACTCTTGTACGTAATAACATGCTCCGCCCTCTTTCTGAAAAACGTATTTACAATCGCTAGATCAAACGATACAGCCATATCCAACACTCTCTCACCGTCCACGTTTGCCTCTCCATAGCCATGACCACCGTGCACTCTGACCACTCATCGTTATGATCACCAACGTGTCCATTCATATCCCCGCCCAACACCACTCGTTCGTCCTCGGCAATACTCTCCATTTCTTCCTCCAATAACCTCCAGAATGCTTCCTTAACGTCGTCCGGACATCCACTTTGGGGATTATATTGAGTACATGTTCCCCATAATTCATTCTCAAAGTCACCAGTCTATCTCCTCTTCGCTTTACTTCCACTATACTATCCTTCAATTCCTTCGCCAATACAATACCCACACCATTCCTTCCCTCAACCGACGCCCCACTGTAGAACAATTTATATCCCTCACTGGTTCTCTTGCTTTGTTCCCCTTCCAGTGTTTCTTGTACACACAACACCCCAACTCTCCTCTTCTTCATCAACTCCACAATCTCTCTTCCTCTGCCAGTCATGCTTCCAACATTCAGCGTCGCAATTCTCAGGCCAGTTGATATTAGGTTTAAAATGAGTGGTGAAGTAATTGAGGAAGTACAAGAGTTTAAGTATTTGGGTCAAACTATTACCAGCTCCTTGAGTGATGACTCGGATATAAGAAAACAATCTCGAAGCCTTTGTGCTAAAGTGAATATGACTATAAGGAACTTTCGGTTCTGTACAAGTGAAGCTAAAGACACTCTCTTTCGTACTTTCTGCAGTAATATATATACGGACAGCAACTCTGGGTGAATTATAAAAAAGGTTCTGGCAGAACTCTAAATTTGTTGTACAACAGGTCTTTTAGACTTACATAAATTACCCCCGCGATGCTCAGTTTCGCAAATGTTTGCTACCCGCAATGTCCCGACCTTCCCGAAGGTAACAAGACGTGCTCAATACAGTCTAATGCAAAGAATTAAAAAATCAACCAACCCGATTATCCAAGCTATCCATGAGTCCTGCCGTTTATCTTCTAAGTTATGGAATTCTTGGTACGAAAGCGTCTGTCTGTAGCTCCACTTAACTTCGACATTACTGTATTATTTCTAATCAACTGTATATATTTCTATCCTTTTTATGTGAACTGCCATTGTATTAATAATACTTGTCATATGGACTATAGTCTGCCAATAAACCTTTTCAGTTCCATTTTCATTTTCATATGTCCTTGGCAGGAGGAGATTGTAGGCACCAATCGACCAGGGAGGACGTTAGACAGAAGATAGGGAGTGCTGGAACTCCCGTTTCTCCTGTCACTGTCTTCCTTAGCTGATCTTTTTCTATGTCTCATCTACCCTGTGAGCAGTCCAGCATGCTCTCAAACACACACTTCTCTCCCTATTCCTCACTACATACACATGCATTTTACACATTACATAATTTTTTTTAAATTAAAAAAAAAAGGGCATCAACTTCAAGAGCCTCGGAGTCCCCTGGGGAGGGGACATAAATGTCCCTACTTCTGACTCCCCACCCTGCCGATACCGGGAACGCAGACCCGGGCAGCGGAGCCAGATCTGCTACCGCCCATTCGAGATGTTCTGGACCTCTTTCTGATTCACTTTTCATTAATTTCTGCAACATTCATGGTCTTTTCTCAAATTTTCAATCTGTTGAACACCACCTCTCCTCCTCTAAACCTCATCTTCTTTTCCTCACTGAAACTCAGGTGTCTGGAGTGACTGACAGTAACCCCTTTTCTGTAGCCTTTTACTTTCTCTATACTCAATTTCACTCCAAAGGTGGATGTTGCGTATATGTACGCAATGACCTAACGTGTTCTCGAATTCCGATCTCGAATCTTCCGAATTCTATACCCTCTCTGGCTACGGCTTACATGCCAATCTCAAACTAAATACATCTGCGCTGTTTACCTTTCTCCTAATTCTACTGACTGTCCAATATTCGGAGCTATTGAAGAATAGGACCCCAGCCTTCTTTAGTTAGCTTTATAAGGCTAACTAACGAAAATATCATGACCTAACCTAACCAATCGTCAAGGGCGTACAGTTAACCTAACGATTGGTTAGGTTAGGTCGTGATATTTTCGTTAGTTAGCCTTATAAGCCTAACTAAAGAAGGCTGGGGTCCCTATTCTTCAGTAGCTCCCAATATTCTTTGACTACCTCACTTCCAAAGTCGAATAAATTCTTTCCCGCTCTCCCTTTGCTGAAATCTCCATTTTAAGAGAGTTCAATTTTCACCACCACCTTTGGCTTTCCTCCCATTTCACTAACATCCCTGGTGAACTAGCTTACAACATTTCTATCCTAAACGACGTAGAGCAGATTGTACAGCACCCTACTCGTATCCTCAATCGCCTTGGAGATAGGCCGAATATTCTGTATTTATTTCTTACCTCTCATCCTTCGTCTTACTCTGTGAAACTTTTCTCTCCGTTGGGTTCCTCCGATCACAATCTTATCTCTGTTTCCTGTCCTATCGCTCCAATTCGGCCTTTCGATCCTCCCAAGAGGAGGCGCCTTTGGCAATTCGGCGCCGCTGATTGGGAGGCCCTTAGGCAGTACTTCTGTGATTTCCCATGGAGTGATTACTGCTTCCGTGGCCGGAGCCCTTCTGAGTGTGCTAAGCGCATCACAGAGGTGATTCTCTCGGGCATGGAGGCGTACATTCCATATTCTATTCCTACTACTAATCCAAAAAATCCTAGGTTTAACTTTACTTGTTCTAATGCTTTCCGCAACAGAGAGGAGGCTTTCAGAAGATACCGTCGTCATCCAACTCCTGACTTTCACTCAGTTCATATTTCTGCCCGGAATCGTGCAAAATCTGTTCTTCGACTCGCCAAAAATTCCTTCATCCTACAAAAATGTGAAAATCTAGCTAGTTCTAATTCTTCTCGCTCTTTCTGGCATCTAGCTAAGCACCTCTTCAGCAGTTTTACTTCCTCTTCTTTCCCCCCTCTTTTCCATTCCGACAGTACAGTTGCCGTCTCTTCTCCTGACAAAGCTGAACTCTTCGCTCAAACTTTTGCTTACAATTCAACCCTGGACGATTTCAGTGCTGTTCCTCCACCTCCTCCCCACTCTGATTTCATTATTTCTGAAATTAGAATCTCTTCTAAAGATGTTTTTTCTGCCCTATCTGGGCTCAACTGTAGGAAGGCGTATGGTCCTGTTCTTAAGAACTGTGCTTCTGTGCTGACACCCTGCCTAGGCAAACTCTTTCGTTTTTGTCTCTTATCTGGTACTTTTCCTTTCTGCTGGAAGTTCGCTTTCATTCAGCATGTCCCAAAGAAGGGTGACCGCTCTCAACCCTCCAACTATCGTCCAATTGCTTCGATTTCTTGCCTTTCCAAAGTTTTGGAATTTATCCTTAATAGGAAGATTCTTAAACACCTTTCTTCTCACAAGCTTCTTTCAGATCGTCAGTATGGATTCTGCAAGGAACGCTCTACTGGCGATCTTCTTGCATATTTCTCTGACTTTTGGTCATCCTCCTTTCAGGATTTCGGTGAAACTTTTGCTATTGTGCAAGACATATCGAAAGCTTTTGATAGAGTCTGGCACAAATCTTTGATTTCCAAACTGCCCTCCTTCTGTTTCTATCCTTCTATCTGTGCCTTCATCTCTAATTTCCTTTCTGGCCGATCTATAGCTGCATTTGTAGATGACCACTGTTCTTCTCCTAAAGCTATTAACAGTGGTGTTCCTCAGGGTTCTGTCCTGTCACCCACTCTTTTCCTTTTATTTATTATTGATCTTTTAATTCACACTTCTTGTCCTATTCACTCTTATGCCGATGATTTCACTCTTCACTTCTCCAATCACTTCACAAAGCGTCCCTCACAGCAGTCGCTTCATAATTCGCGTAAGACGACTATAGGACACTTGACCTCTGATCTTTCTGCTATATCTTATTAGGGCAGAGAAAACCTTGTGGCTTTCAATGCCTCAAAAACTCCGTTCCTCCATCTCTCTACTCGTCACAATCTTCCACACGACTATCCCCTTACCTTAAACAACACAACTCAATCCTCCCTCTTCTCTTAACATTCTTGGCGTTTCCTTTCCTCGTGATCTTTCCTGGAAAGATCGCATATACTCTCTTTCCAAAACAGCTTCTCAGAGCTTAGGTGTGCTGTACCGCCCCCGCGGTTTCTTCACCCCTACTCAGTTGCTGTCTCTGTAAAGGGGTCTTGTTCGCCCCTGTATGGAGTATGATTCTCATGTGTGGGTTGGTTCAACTCACACAATTGTACTTGACCGAGTGGAATCAAAGGCTTTTCGTCTCATCAATTCCCCGCCTCCTACTGATTGTCTTCAATCTCTCTCTCTCTCTCTCTCGCCGCAATGTTGCCTCACTCTCTCTTTACGATCGCTATCATAACGGACATTGCTCTTCTGAACTCTCTAACTGCATGTCTCCTCCTTTAAGGAGAGCACGCAGTACCAGACTTTCTACACTTTCTCATTCCATTTCTGTCCAACTATCTAATGCAAGAGTTAATCGGTATTTTCAGTCTTTCATCTACTCAACCGGTCAACTCTGGAACAATCTTCCTCAATTATCTTTCCTCCTGTCTATGACCTTCCATCTTTCAAACGCAGTGTCTAGGCATCTCGAAAACCCCGGACCTTGATTTTGGCTCTTCTTCTTCTATCGGAGCGGCGCTTTTGCGGGCATTTGACATTGACCCCTCCTTCCTGCATAAAATATATATTTATTTATTCATTTATTTATTTGTTTATTTATACAGAGTGGGAGAAAAGTCTTTAAGGATTTTATACATACAAATAATTTGTAAATAATAAATAAATTCCAATGGTATCACTGCAGTGTATGCGATACTTTTCAAAGCAACAATACAAAGCCAGGAATGACTCAAGGCTAGGACAGGAAGGCCCTACGACTTAGCCCCAGTCAGCGCCATGTCAGTAAGGATGGAATACAGCAATGAAGAAAAAGTGCATCTTGTATCGTGGGCTATTTTTTATAATAATTGTGAAGAAAGTTTGCGTTTATTTCAAGAAAAATATAATAAACCATCACCAAATGCAACCACTCTTTGATACTGGAAGCCAAACTTTTGGAAACAGGGAGTCTGCTAAAAGACCGTCCAAGAAGCGGAAGGCCAGTGACGGCGATAGGAGACAACAACGAAAATGTCCTCGCCATTTTTCAAGTCGATCCAACAACTTCAACGAGAAAAGTCAGTTGCAAATAGTTGCAAAAATATTGAAATCACAGGGGTACCACGATTACAAACCCATTTACTCTCATTTCATATACGACACTGATTCTGATAGACGGTTGAAGTTTGCTGAAACAATGAGACAAAAGTTCAACAGTGATCCAGATTTCGTTCGAGTGATCAAATTTTCAAATGAATGTGTCTTCGGTTTAACGAGTAAGGGAAACAAACCCAACCTTCACTACTGGGTAAAAAAAAATCTCAAGTATGATTGGGCAAACCCGTTAAAACGGCTACACTAACAGTTTGGTGGTGCATTAGTTATTCAGGACTCGTTTCCTTTGACATATCGAGACATACGATGGATGGAAACCGCTATTGCCAGGTATTGAGAGTCAAAGTTTTGCCACTGTTTACAAATGGCGTTGGCAGGAATTGGTTTTATTCACATGATGGAGCGCCACCACATTACTATGCAGCTGCCCGTGAGATTCTGAATACGAACCTTGAAGGAAAATGACTTTGGAGGCGAGGTCTCATTGAATGGCCAGCCAAATTACGTGATTTAACCCCATATGATTTCTGACTTTGAGCTTATTTGCGTAACACACTCTACACTCCTAGTTTCATCTATTCAAACGTGAATGTCCTTGGCCGCAGAATAGATGAACAACTGAAAAGGATCCCACTCTATAAGTTCAGAAGAACAATGAAGAGTTTCACAGAGATAATCCACAAATGTCTCAATTACAAATGTAATTTAATCTTTGAAGATTAAATTACAATTTAACGAAATATTTGTATGAATAAAATTCTTATAGACTTTTTGTTTGATTTGTTTCATTATTTGAACACTTATCTGTATAATGTTGTTAACTAAATAGTTGTATTTATAAAATCCTTGAAGACGTTTCTCCCACCCTCTCTCTCTCTCTCTCTCTCTCTCTCTCTCTCTCTCTCTCTCTCTCTCTCTCTCTCTATATATATATATAGGGTGAACCAAATGTAGGTGGACAGTAAATGATAACGTTTATTTTGAGAATACATATTTAATTTTTTTGTATACTATAATACAAAATAAAATTTAAATAAATTTAGTTATAATATTTAATATAATAAAACACAAACACCATAGTTATAATGAACACCATAGTTATAATAATATAACACAAACCGTATTCAACCTACTGTCCACCTACTTTTGGTTCACCGTGTATATATATATTATATATATACTGTGTGTGTATGTACAAGACTTCACATCTTTATTGGAATCTCGTTAACAGTATAACAAAAAGTCATAAAAAATTGAGACATCTTAATGAATTCTCGTCCACTTGACGGAATAAAGCTCTACAGGAACTCTAATGGGTGAATGTCATCTTTCGAACGAAAAACAGGGAAAAAAAAACAATGAAAATAAAAACTTAAACGAGTGAAAATCAAAAGTGAGGGTAATAATAATAATAATAATAATAATAATAATAATAATTTTGTTGTTCTTTGCTACATATATCAGGCATACGAAAGGTATACTGTGACATAATAACACATATCTATATGGAGTATATATACACATATGATAATGCGACAGTTTATGCATTCCTAAGCATAACTATAGATAATATAAAATTATATTAACAGCAAAACAACAACAATAATAATATCAATATTACAGTTTTTTTTTTTATACGAGCTTATGTACAGATCTGTTGCTACAGGAACGCATATATATATATATATATATATATACAAAGGACATCAAACAGCAACAGACCGGCTGGTCCCGACGAGGCTGTCTGTTTAAGAAGGAGGGTTGAAAGAAGGAAGAAAATATAAAGGCAAGTGAAAGTTTCAAAGCAAAGGAGAGAAAAGAGGTTGAGAGGAAGGAAAGAATTTACAGATAAAGTGATACATACATACATATATACATACATATACATACATATAGACGCACACACATATATGCAGGTACATGCATGTATACCCATAAATGCGTACCCGCATATATGTATAATAATAATAATAATAATAATAATAATAATAATTTATTAATAATAATAAAGTAGGAATGCCAGAAACTGGCATAGTGCTCAGCCCAGACAAACGCGGCCCATACGCTATCTCCTGGATCATTATTATTAGCCAGCACCATCGGCAAATCGAACCTCCAACCTCAACCACTTCGTTTACAGGAAACGGTGCTACGAAGGCTGACAAAAGCGTGAATAATATTATTCTTCTACAGCTACGTAGGCCTACATAAAAAAAAAATGACAGTGCAAATTCATACTGTTTTGGGATACAATAAGCTGCTCCACATATTGTAGCGTACTGAGAAAAGGATATCTTTGTCATAGAAACTACTAGTCAAAATTGGTAAGCAAAAACTTAAGACAAATTTGGACTTTTAAACAATACAATTTTTTACATAAAATCTTTTGACTTTTGTCGTACCTTTTAGGAGGTTAAGTTTGTTCGTAAAAGAGAAATTCAAATTCGACTATTAATATCTAAAACCGAAATTGTTTATGTGTAATGACAAGTTTTTTTTACGTACAAATTTGCCCATGAGTGGGCAAGAACTTTTCATAATGGGTTAATATTAAGTTTGTTTAAGCTCGATACAAACCTGACTCCTGCCCTTTAACCCTTTGAGGACCACGAGACAATCGAGACATATGTGTCCCAGCGAAATAATAATATAAATTGTACAATGATGCGACGTTTCTACAAATACATCTAAATGTTTATATAGGTATCGTTTAGTTGTTGGAAAATTAACCCCAAAATGGGTCATTTAAGTGACTATAGTTACTAACATATCTAATTGTGAATACCAATAACACCTAAACTTTTAAGTTCAAAGAAACGTATACCGGTCGTCAAAGGGTTAAATCAAAATTATATATCTATAGGCATCGACAGATTTGTAAAAAAATTTAAGAGCACAGATTTGTCCATGAATTTGTACAAATTTTTTTTCATAAAAGGAATACGTGGCGCCATCTATCGGAGGAAATAAGTTCACTTTCATTCACAGTGTTATTACATGCAATTTAATTGCTGTATGTTTATCGAGAACAACATACAAACAACAATTTAATTTGTAATACTAAATACATTAGAAATAAATTTGGTCTTACCTCGGTGAGGTTCGAACCAGTGTCCTTGAAGATGCAAATTTTGTAACTTGCCACATGCATTAATCATTTGTCCATGGAGATACATACTGTAGATACAAATGCAGTTTGTTTACTCTTTCCCACTGTTTCTGTTATGTTATATATATATATATATATGTATGTGTGTGTGTGTGTGTGTGTGTGTGTACGTGTGTGAGCTTGCAGTTATATACATTTTTAATTCTGACTTCAGTTATCATTTCAGTGTACAGCATATAGGGGATCACCTGAAGATCAGGGCCCCCAGCCTTCTTTAGTTAGCCTTATAAGGCTAACTAACGAAAATATCACGACCTAACCTAACCAATCGTTAGGTCAACTGTACGCCCTTGACGATTGGTTAGGTTAAATCGTTATATTTTCATTAGTTAGCCTTATAAAGCTAACTAAAGAGGGCTGGGGGCCCTGATCTTCAGGTGATCCTATATAGGCGTTCAAAAAATCCTTTCAACATACTGTACAATTCTCAAAACACATGTAATTAACGTTAAATAAACTAAGAATTGTTTCTGGTAATAAATATTAAATAGAATCATGATGTGTAAAAAGTTCAAATACAATATAAAGCTTTAAACTAATGAAATTTTTTTCAAACAAACTCAACCAGAGTTCCAATTGCTTCTGGCCGAATACTGATGAATCAATTTAATCAATTTGGTTTAGTTGTATATACAGTAATAGAAATATTAGATACAATTTATTTTTACTTTATTTAGGGGTACTTAAAATGAATTTGAGTGGGTGTGGAGGGGAGGAATGACATAAGTCTATCTGACAGCCAGCTTAGTTTAATGGGTCGGTAAATGCCCAGCAAATGTACCAATCCGACTGATAAATGACTTCACAATTTTTGTGTATTAAAAACAGAGCGTGTATGTTTATTGGTTTTAAAGCAATTTACGTTCGTTTAAAAGGTTGAAATTGTAATAAACAAAGACCAGCATTAACGTTCTTAAATCTGAACGAGAATGATAACTAAATAATGAAGCAAATTTGTTCTCAGAATGTAAACAAATATAAGAGTTATTCCGTTCTACAAATTCGTACGACTGATGATAATTTTTCTGTATTCTGAAAGACAATTTTGAGCCTTTTAATTTATAATGAATACGTACCAAAATTAACCGAATTTTTACTGTATTGCAAATCCAATTGTTATACTTATAAACTCGACAGAATAATAAATAAAACTAAAATTATTTCAAAGCTGTCGAATAGCAAATTTGGTCCAGGAAGATCAGTTTCAACTATATAATACAAAAATGTACGTCACTCGACTATTTTGTCAAAGGAAAACTAATTGTGATCCATAAAGACCAAGTTTGAATGTAAATTACAGTTATGTACTTTCGGTACAATTATGTACCCCCACGTTTCAATGAATTTTTTAGTGTAGAGATATAAATAGAACTATCTTTCGTATATATTTGTTCCAAATTCAAGCAAATTTTGTTTTAGAATTCAGAAAGACTAAAAAATTGTTTTCTAAATATTGTACAAATATTTTAACTAATAAAATGGTTAATAATCACAACTGTTACTAAGAGCAACTTGAAACGCCATGCAACGAGTCGACTGGAAAATGTAATGCAATGTATGAACTGCAAGCAAATAAAGACAGGCTATCTAAACATAAACCCAAAATATATATATATATATATTTTTTTTAAATAAAAGTTTTTCAAAACATTTTTATCAGTTTTTTGTTTTGTTTTTGTTTTTTTACATAAAATTCGAGTATTATTCAGGTAAAAAAAAATTTTTATTTATTTTGGAAAAAATATTACAAAACAAATTTGAAAAAATCTTTCTTGTTTTAATTTTTTTTATATTTTTACATACTCAGCTTTTAATTGCAATAATGTAACATAAAAATATACCTACATTTAATACAATGTGTTGCATTAAAACAAAGAAATATTAAAATGACCACTTCTATATTGTAAAATCTAAATGTTTTTGTAGTTATCAAATTTCTTTGTTAAATTAACAAAACATTTTTCTTTTATTAACGATGTCGTAATTGAAATACATATTTACTATAGTAATAACCGCAGAATAAAATAGTCCTAACTACTATAACACTGGTATGTATCAATTTTGCTGTCAAGGGTTTTGTAAGTGATTCTTATAGGGTTTTCCTGCTGATTTCGAATCTGCAATCCGTTTTTCTTAATCAGCTCAGGTTATCCGGCTATGGCCTCATAAGTAAAATAGAATTTTTCGTGATTTTGTCAAAGCAGAATTGGAACAGTAACATCTATCATCACTTGTTTCACTTATATAATATCTTTTTTTACTTTTCAGGCATATAGATAAAATATTTCATAATGAATAGAGCGTGTAAAATGATCCCAATAGATTCTGCTACATATGTGGGACGGTTACCATGCAAATAACCAGTCCAAATCACTAAATTGTGAAGACAATGTATAGAGCATACTTTGGAATTAAGCTAGGGGACCAGGACAAAAATTTCGCCCTCATATGTGCTGCAAGACGTGCATTGAAATTTGAGAAGGTGGAGCAAAGGCAGAGCGAAATCTTTGCCTTTTGGAATTCCCATGATTTGGAGAGAAGGAAAGGATCACGTGACAGATTGCTATTTCTGCATGACAAACCTCCAAGGTGGGCTTATAAATTTATTTTTTTAAATATTTTGAAATCCTCGTATGAAACTTGACATAATATTCACCATAATGTAATATTCACCATATATAGCATAATATTCACCATAATGGTAATCATACATTTACATATACATATTGTAATAGAAAATACATTTACACATACATATTGTTAAACAGTTACATTTACATATACAATGATTGTATATTTTCTTTCTTTTTCATTCATATTGTCCCGAAGGGACAATATGAATGAAAAAGAAAGAAAATATACAGACTCCATCGACCTATTTCATATCTTACAGACCGCAGCCTTCCCTCACGAACCGCCACTGTCTGAATGCTTCTTCTATTTCATATGCAAGTTTTATATCCATGTTTCTGTGTTTCTATTTTCAGGAGTTAACAAGAAGAATAAACACATTGTTGTATACCCTGACATTCCTTCTGCTATGAGACCTGTACCCCATGGTCCTGGAATTCCAATACCCACCCACCTCAAACCCTGGACTTCGATGATTCTGATGATGAATCAATGACCAATGCCAATGACCAGTCCCAGTCGTATATACCTCAAAATACCGCTTCAAATGAGCCGAGGCTCTCACCAGGCCAAACTTAATGATCTTACGAGGGATTTAGGGACTTTCCAATTAGCTGCCGAGATCTTGGGCTCACGACTTCGAGAGGACAACTTGCTGGCTCCGGGAACAACATTCTCCTGGTATAGGAAACGAGAGGAAGAATTCCGCAAGTTTTTGCAGTGCACGAAAATACCTCTTCCTTAGTGTACTGCTGCAATGTTGAGGGGCTAATCGAATCCTTGGGCCTGCCATATAACGCATCAGAATGGAGGCTATTTATAGACTCGTCTAAACGAAGTTTGAAAGCAGTACTTCTCAACATTGGGAATAGGGTTCCATCAGTCCTGTAGCACATTCCATACAACTTACTGAGAGCTACGATAACATGAAAATTTTACTGGATGCTCTCGTATACGACCAACATAACTGGAGGATCTGTGGAGATTTGAAGGTAATACTAATATCATAAGTAAACTATTGCTATTGACTATGTTGTTTTTCCAAAGGTTATTTGAGAGCGTATAAGAACCTTAACTTCCCCACAGAGGTGATACAGTCCAATGCATAGATTTTTTTATCTGATAGAACAAATTCTCTAAATTCTTTAAATATTTTCATTTTTTTTCAGATTGTGGCATTTGTATTGGGAATGCAAGGGGGATACACGAAATACCCTTGTTTCCTCTGCAAATGGGATAGCCGAGCGGATGAGAAGCACTATGCACAGCGTGAATGGGCATCCAGAGAGAATTTTGAACCTGGGTCGCATAATGTCGTTTCAGTGCCCCTTGTACCACCAACAAAAATTTTGCTCCCACCACTTCATATTAAGCTGGGCTTGATGAAAAATTTCATCAAATCAATGATAAGGAGGTTCAGCATTCAGATATCTCGAGAGTAAATTTCCTCCTATATCTGATGCTAAACTAAATGCTGGGGGTTTTTGATGGTTCTCAAATTCGAACTTTGATCAAGGATACTCAGTTCGAAAACGCATGACTCCAACTGAGAAGAATGCCTGGCAGGCATTCAAATCAGTTGTCACTGATTTCTTGGCAAGCGTAGAAGTCCAGAATACGAGTCCGTTGTCGAAAACTTGATGGAAGCTTTCAAAGCTCATGGGTCGCGCATGTCCATAAAAATGCACTTTTTGTGGTCCCACTTGGACTATTTTCCTGAAAATTGCGGGGATTATAGTGAGGAACAGGGTGAACGATTCACCAAGATATCAAAATAATGGAAGAGAGGTACCAGGGAAACTGGGATATCATATGCTGGCGGACTATTGCTGGTGTTTGAAGCGAGACGTGCCCGAAGAAAACACAGACGGAAAGCCAAAAAAACCTTCATTCCTTCCTCAATAAACTTTTTTCCATATTCATTGTATGAATAAATATTTATTCACACAATGTTTTCATTTTTCACGCGTGTTCTTATAATATTACTCGTATCTACAGTGTTTAGTTAAAAAATCAATAAATTTGGGGATAAAATTGGACTTATAATAAATGGCCAATAGAGAAAAAACCTGACCTGATTGAGGAAAACCAATGTCATTTTCGAATTCAGCATGGTCGAATTATATAATATGAGTTGAAAAAACCCTCACAGCAGACAAAAAAATTTCATATGCATACCAGTGTAATTAAAGTATTTTTATTCAAATGAATGGAATATTAATTCCATTTAACAAAAATTATATTAACAAAATGCTTTTGTTTACCTTATAATTACGAAATAGTTTTGTCGTGGTAAGTAAATAGTGCTGCAAAACATCAAATTATTTTTCTGAGTGAACACAATTAATTATTATTATCATTTATTATAATAATAAAGATAATAATAATAAGCTTTATTGACCGGATATTAATCCCATAAAATAGTACAATATTCTTGGAGGTAATAAACGATAGGATGAATCAAATAATAATTTTTAAAAACTAAAAATTACGACAAAAATGGAAATAAAAATAAGACACGTACTCGAACAATTAATAATAAAGACTATCCACAGCAAACACTACAAAAAATGAAAATAAAAAGCACAGTACACGTAGGGATAACACCAACATATATATATTAATATTAATAATAATGATGATAATAATGATAATGATGATAATGACAATGATAATGTTTATTGGCAGAAGACAGATCGCATAAAAAAAGGTGTAGTATCCATCGAGGTAATCAATGATATAACTAATCAAACAATAAATTAAAAAGAAAAAAAAGGACTACGGTAATAAAGAAATAACAATAATACACGTAAAGAAACGAGAAATAATAAAATTAATAATAACAACTTCATAAAACATAAAACTAAAAAGTACATGTAATGGAATGGCTAATGCAAGAGTTAAGTCGAGCTATAGACAAACGCTTTCATACCGACAGCTCCAGAGTCTAGAAGACATAAAATATTAAACAGCAGCATGGGTATTTATCCGATTATCATTATTATTATTATTATTTTTTGTTATTATTATTATTATTAGTAGTAGTAGTAGTAGTAGTAGTATAAATACTACAAACTCATGCATTATAATTACTGCTCCTATTGTTATTATTATTTTTTTATTATTATTATTATTATTATTATTATTATTATTACTATTACCGAGTGAAAAGTGAATATATTCCTTAACAGTAATATCGTCTGGCCACTGACTCATGTTATAAGGATTGAACTGCGAGTTTACACCCTCTAATTATTACCTTAAATGATTTATAATACGGAGAGGAGGGGCGACGAGCTTGACCTTCGTGAAATGAGGAATCATCGCACGGAACATTTGAAAGGTTGAAAGGAAAGGTCATTGTATTTACCACAAACTTCTTCCACCATGTAACGAATATCGTATTCCTCGTTCGAGAGGTGAATTTGCGAAACAAAGAGATTCCTCACCGGAGCCTTGAGACGAGAACGGGTTTGAAGAATCCTTCTTGAAGTGCATCTGCTGACCATTACCCCACCCATCTTCTTCCTCCCTCGATCTCACTGAGGCAGGGCTCGCCTGATTGGGGGATGGGCGGCATGATCTTGGGGAATGGGAAGCCCTTCCCCTACTCTGTAGCTTGACGGAGGCCTGTAAGCTGTTTCGTAACCTGATGGGCTCTATGGCCCCTTCTTCGGTGGAGGGGAACTGCATGCTGAGGGAGGCGTCTGAGTACTCGAACGTCTCTCTCCCTGCAACAGAAGGCAAAGGAGAGGGCAGTGATGCCTCACCTCTTGGCAATGAACAGTCCCTCTTATTATTATTAATGTTGTCGAAGGTGTTGACTCTCATCAGCTGCTGTTGATCAATTGCAACAACGGAGCAGAAGTTCTTCTTTCCTGAACGGGATGGAGGTTGACTGTTACCCCTTCCGGACACATTTCCACACCACTTTCGGATCAGAGTTCAGGGTGGGAGTTTCTTTCCTTACTGCCCGACGCGCTCCTGACATGCTGCACGACTTCCGATAACTGGGCTTCGAGAGGAGCGTCTCTTTTAACGCTTCTAATTCTGACCGAATTGTTCGAAACGAAATCGTGCTCTTCTGATTTGACACCACATATTGGTGTTTTATTTCAATCAATGACTTTTTTCACTCATTATATCGTTTGAGGACACTGATACGTTCACGCCATCCATAGAATTTGGTTTAGTCACGTAGGTAATATTGTTTGCATTTTCCCGAAAGGTCAACATTTTATTTTAATAATGCCTTAACCCTTTAGCGCCCATTTTCGTTTCTAGAGTTTCTCTCCTAATTGGAAGTGTATCATTGAAGAAGAAGGTGTTTAACTGTACCCTCGCATATTCTACTTCTTCTTCGTACCGTAAAAAATCGTGACAAACTGACACAAGAAGGTCAGACTTTAATATGATCTACTTTGTCAAATATAAAACACAACAGAGGATTTTCTACAAGACTACGACTTTCTGCAGATGACATCATTATAATTGAGTAGACGGGAAACATAGTCTCGTGACGTCAGTGTAGATAGTGGGGTTGGGCAAGAAGAGGGGAAGGAATGCTTATGGGGGGCGCCCACTTCTCGTCCTTTTAAATAATTTTACAGATACCACCAGTTAGATACACAGATATCTCACATTAAGTATCACGAAACAATTACTCGCTATGACACACTAAGTATAGACGCGGAGTCACTGTAATTTCACGAACAGAATGATATAGAAATTTCCCGCGGTAACGCTCCAAAACCTTAACTATTTAAAGGAAGGGTCGCAGCCCAAAAAACCCGTCCACTCCGCGGAGTTCCAAATAATAATGGTGAAATATAAAATTCCTTACTACTTTGATCCATTTTGTTGCTTCGATTCTTTACAGACTCTTACGTGTTTTGAACAAGTTTTAGCATCACTGGATAATATTTAAGGGTCTCGCAAATTGATGCATTTCACTTAACAGTAACGTTTGATGACGATCGGAATCATTTACGTACTTGTGTGAGTGTGTATGTACGCTTTTAAACTCCCAAGGTAGGTAAAATGTGGTTTCTAGCAATGTTTCGCTTTCAATAATTTTAATAATACATAATTTGTTAAGATATATGTATATTATTTTTATAGAGAATTACAGATTAAACAATATTAGCCATATAAATATTCTTAATATTTGCTGTAAAGATAGAAAGTAAATATGTGCGTTGGATTTTGTATTTCCAGTCAGGTATATATTATACATTTTCCAGTCAGGTATATATATATATATATGATGAATAAAACCACGAAGGAAAGGAAACACAGAATGGTGCTCAAGCGCTTTCGTCTAATGACATCCTCAGGAACACTGAAGTACATAAAGAGTTACAGCCTATATATAGGTTACAGAAAAAAAATAAAAATATATATATATATATATATATATATATATATATATATATATACAATAAACGGAGAAATAAAATTAAAAATTAAAGGATTGTGGGAGGGGCATACAATTTGTAAGGAAAAACTATCGATTTTTAGCACAAGATCAAATGAATTGTTTCCAACCAATGTTATAAAAAAAAATACAAATTTATACTGGAAATCTGCCCGGGTTTTAGCACTCTGCCCATCTTGTATATAAAAATAAATTGAAAAATAAAAGTTATTAGAGTGGCATACAAGTTTACCAAAGATTTAGCGTTCTACCCTTCTTATCTAAATCTGTTCTGAAGGAATTCAAAACAACAGGATCGAGTTGAAAAAGACCTTTGCTTATGTTGAAGTTATTTGTAAGTTGGATAATGGCAGACTCAAGAATATTTCTATTAACAATGTTGCTAGAGTGAAATAAAAACTGAAGCATTATTCCAATCAATACAGTGGGATAACTCTGACAAATGGACAAAAAGGGCACTGGACGACTGTCCTGTTCTAACGGAATATTGATGCTGTTTTATACGTGTGAGCAAATCCTTTCCTGTCTGACCTATGTAAAAGGAATCACATTGTTTACAACCAATTTTATAGATAATGCCTGAATTATTGGTAGGGCTATTTTTTACTATGATATTTTTCCCAATATTGTTATATGAAAATATGAAAATACTACATTAATATCCAAAAGTTTAAGTACACTCGTACTTTGTCAAAAAATATTTTAGTACTTTCATTTTTCCCGGGCTTTTTAGGCATTGCCAATGTACTTAAACTTTTGGATATTAATGTAGTATTTTTATATAACAATATTGTGAAAAATATTATAGTAAAAAAAATGGGAAAAATGGGAAATTTCTTTCTAAGTATGACTCCCTCGTTAAGAGCAGACACAAGCCTCAAGAATCTTACCGTATGGCTGAACAAATATTTGAGCGAGACTCGGAAGATTTATTTGATATATCACATTCAAATGTCATGGAATTAATGTCTAGTGAAGAAGACGAGTCGTTCTTACTTCTTCAGCAATTGGATCCAAAGAGTTCCAGCACAGGTTCTTTGGATATGAAGTCCAGTCTTAAAGAAAAGAGGAAGAGGGAGCGGGAAGAAGCATTTCAGCATAAGGTAAAAAAGGACCAGCAACAAAGAAGAGAACAGTTTCAAGCTACGCAACTAGAAGAGGACGGTTCTTCCGAGGAAACTACAACAACAACATCGGATGAAGAATATGTTGCTCCTTCTAGGCTTACTTCATTAGAATGACAAACAAAACCTGTTTCTTCATCGCGGAAGAAGATTCATATTACCGAACGTCTTGCAGCTACATACGACAGATTAAACATTTCATGCCGAAATGCAACAATGGCCTATGCTATGACTGCACGAAGTTTAGGTCACGATCTTAAGGACTTGTCGATCTCATCAACTACGATGCACAGAGCACGTAAAAAACGGGGGAAAACTTTGGCCAAGAAATACAAAAATGAAGAAATATGTCCAGGTGCACCAATTGTGATACATTGGGATGGTAAAATGTTACCTAACATAGTGAATGGAAAGAACAAAGTTGACAGGATTGCTGTCTTAGTGTCTGCAGAAGGTGAAGAAAAACTTCTTGGGATTCCAAAAGTACGTGCTGGGACAGGACAAGAAATTGCCACTGAAACTGTTAAATTAGCTTCTGAATGTGGGCTTCAGCAAAGAATTATTGGAATATGTTTTGATACGACGGCCAGTAACACTGGGATCAAACCTGGCGCTTGTATTAAAATAGAACAAATGCTTTAAAAGTAGTTGCTTTACTTAGCGTACAGACATCATATTTATGAAGTCGTGCTCGCTGATGTATTTAGAGTGTGTATGGGACCATCCAGTGGACCTGATATACCAATATTCCAAAGATTTCAGAAATGTTGGGATTCTATGGCCCATGCAGATATAACAATGGTCAAGGATAGTAATAGTACAATAACACACTTTAGGGACAGCAATGTACTGAATATGTTGAAGGATTTAGCAGTAAGCTTTGTAAAGCGCTCTTTAGAGGTTGATCACCATCCACGAAAAGACTCTTACGCGCTTCTGCATCTAGCTTTGCTGTTTTTGGGTGAAAGTAATATAAGTCATTGCAGACTAAGAGCACCAGGAGCCTTGCACAATGCAAGATGGATGGCAAAAACAATTTACTCACTCAAGAATTTTTCTCCTTCAAAAGCAATTTAAGGTAACAACTGGAGAACTTCAAGGACTCACAAGTGTTTGCCTTTTCGTTTCTCTTGTGTACATCAAACCATGGACAATAGCCGCTAGAGCTGACAGAGCTCCAAGGGCTGACTTAGAATTTCTTCAGACTCTAGAAATTTTTGAAAAAGAAGAGAAGTCTTCTTCCAGGGCTGCGTACACAACAATGACACGGCACCTGTGGTATTTCTCAGAGCCTCTGATCGGTTTGCCATTCTTTGATTCTGAAGTTTCCATTGAAGAAAGGAAACTTATGGCTGAAAATCTAAAGAAACCTTCAACCGGAAAGGCAAAACGGTTTGATGGAAAGGTGGTGAGTTTTCGGGAGAAAAGACTCAGATTTCGTGACCGTGAAAATCGAGTTTTTGTTTACAGCCCTGAATGTAGATAAAGGTTTTCTAGAGAAAAATCTGATGAAATGGAGCGAAAATCAAAGCTTCCGCGAAGGACAGAAGAAAATATCCTCACTTTCGGTCGTCAATGATAGAGCAGAACGAGGCATCGCTTTAATTAAGAAATTCAATAATTCTATAACAAGAGATGAAGAACAAAAACAATACCTTCTAAAAGTAGTAGCTGCTCATCGAAAGGATTATCTATCTATCATGCACAAAATCTGATCTCATGAAGTAAATAAATGGATTGCGATCAATAAACTCTCGCTCGGATTGTCATAATACTAATATTGAAATACAATATATATATATATATATATATTTTTTTTTTATTTTTTTTTTTTCAATACTATTTCATTTCCGTAAATGTTTTTCATTTTAATAAAGGCTTAGCCATTTTTCTATACTATTTCATTGTCGAAAATGTTGTTCATTTTAATAAAGGCTTATCCATCTTACACAAACTCTGGTCTCATGAAGTAAAGAAATTTATTGGGGTCTATAATGGCAGTAAATTCTTTCTTGGCTCTAAAAGTTTTGTAACACATGTTCATTATCGTTTAATTTCCAGAGTTATGTTCTTTTTAATAAACCATCATACTAAGATCACAATCTTTTTGTCCCTTCATACGGTTGCATCATTTTGGCCAAATTGTTTCTCATATTGAGAAAAAAAAATAATTGTATATAAAAAATCTTAATAGTTGCGGGACCCTTAATTATTGAGGCATTTAGCTGAAATTTGACCAAGAGGCTTATCTTTCAAAGAGCTACATGAGCATTAAGGTGGATCAAGTTAAACATCAAATTTACTAAAGTGGAACAGTCTACTCACAAGAGTATATATATATATATATATATATATATATATATATATATATATATATATATAATATATATATATACTGTGTGTATATATATATATATATATATAATTTTATATATGTATACACAGTATGTTTAAATAATATGCAACATTAAATGAAAGTGCTCTCTCTCTCTCTCTCTCTCTCTCTCTCTCTCTCTCTCTCTCTCTCTCTCTCTCTCTCTCATGTTTTTAACAAGTTCAAAGATTGTACTCTAAAATCTAAATTATTATTAACAACAAACTTAAAAATTAATTTATAATATATATATATATATATATATATATATATATATATTAGTGATGGATCGAGTGGTCGGTTTTTCACAACCGCGGTTGCGGTTGTGTTTGCGGTTGTCGAATTTTTTCCAACCGCGGTTGCGGTTGCGGTTATCATATACTAGGAAAAAATGCTTAATTATTAACTGGATTTAGCCACTATAGTGCGATTTAGCCACACTTGGTACATAATATATACTAAATAGTATTTATTTAGTAAATACCTTATGTTGAACACAAGTTTTGCAATACACCGCTACCGCTATTTGTGTGTTGCAAAACTTGTGTTCAACATAAGGTATTTACTAAATAAATACTATTTAAATGAAGTATATTCTAAACTGATATAGCTATTATGAAAGAATAGGTCAAATTAATTAAAACCATATTTTGCACTAAGTGTGTTACCAGGATGAGGGACGAGGACCCATCGCACTGTTCATCCCACCTACCACTTTCCCCAGCCTCCACCCATTGGAAAGTTATGGATTATTATTCATTTGAAAAACTGATGTCAAACTTAATGACAGGCAGTGTGAATTTCAAGAATAATATTTTTGCTGCATTTTCACCTTTCAAGCGGCAACGCCTCTCATCGTACAACGTTCCCGCTCCACGCATAAGGAGACCCATCATTTTCTTTTTAAAAAAAGAAATATTTCTAATTAACCTAAAATTAAAATTAACTAAGCTTTTACAACCGCAACCGCACTTATGGAACGGCGGTTGCGGTTACGGTTGCGGTTGTGAATTTTTGTGCGGTTGTAGTGCGGTTGCGGTTGCGGTTGAGGTTATTCGATCCATCAGTAATATATATATATATATATATATATATATATATATATATATATATATATATATATCTTGCCATCACAAGAGTAAATGTTCCAAATCTTTGTTGCCATCTTAAAAATTTATCGATAAACAACATGAATCGTAAAAGGTAACGAGGCTTCAGATCCTCTTGTCAGAGCTTCATTTCGAGAACTTGCAATATAAGACGAATTGTAGAAATAAATAAAGAAATTAATGGGGAAATAATCGATGGTTGTCAGCAGGTTTCAGGGTAAACCTTCGAAAAACCATAAAAGAAACTATTAATTCTGTTTACTACTAATTTATTACTCGTAATAATGATCTTTATTTTGTAATATCCTTATATAAACACTCTGGCTCACGCACATACACCCCCCCATATATATATATATATATATATATATATATATATATATATTGGTATGTTTGGTTTTGCTTCCGCTCGAATTGTTCATTTTGGTGAAGGTCAAGCTTGTTGCTGCACCTTAGACCTAAAGCTTAACGTGGAATCCGAACCACGATTCACCACGGGTGGTTAGAAATTACAAAGTCCTCGACTAGACTCAATCTCACGCTCTCCCAATCAGCAGCCCAGCGTCTTAACCACTACGCTACCCAGGGCACCCATTTATCTACCAACATATTTTTTTTGTCGGGAAGGCTGAACAGCTGGGTTGGGTGAGCTGACTGCCGCCTGCCATTGCCGGGAATCGAACCCGGGGCCGGTGGGTGCGTAGTCAGCGATGCTTATCACTACACCACCGAGGCGCATATATATCTGTGCGTGTGTGTGTGTGTGTGTGTGTGTGTGTGTGACGAATTGGTATAGAAAAAAAATCTCATAAAACCCTTATCAAGAGAGACTCTTTTTCAAGTTTCAAAACCTTTCATTTTCCAGTTTCATTTGCAAATTTTTATTACCGAAGTTTCGAAACTCCTGCATTTGTTTACATGCAAGTGAACGAAACGTATGTATCCCTAAAGAATACAGGGATACATAAAATATATAGAAGGATACGGTACTGTACATGCAGTCATTTCATATATGAGAATATATACTGTGTGGGTGTGTGTATATATATATATATATATATAATCATAAAAAAACTAGGGTAACCGTGTAACCGTAGATTGATTTTGCAATATATGAAGAGTGAAGTAAAACGTGCAGTAAAGAGGAAGGTTCGTTCTCGCTCAAAAGACAACGCCCCGAGCACGTCTCTGACTACTACACCATCAAAGAAACCAAAAATATTCCTTTCCATTGTAGCTTTTGATATGATACAATTTACTGAAAGGTTATAGTGCATTCTTTGAATGAAAGCGAAAGATAAAAATTAGTTTCGCTCAAAAACTACAATTGACAGGAATGTTTTTGGTATCCCGGATGGTGTGGTGGTATGAGAGGTGCTCTGGACATTGTCTTGCGACGCGAGAACGAATCTGCCTCTGTACTACACGTTTTACTTCACTCTTCGAATATATATGTGTGTGTGTGTGTGTGTGTGTGTATATATTATATATAAAATTTTAATTACTTATATATGAATGCTTTAAAATCTGTGGATGGCGCTTGCTATTTCCAGAAATATTTGAATGGGTCGTTGTTTTACTTGTTTTAAGTCTGTACAGTAGGGCCTCCCCCCAAAAAAAAAATCCTTACATTTACGTGGATACGGGTGACTTCAAGGAAACAAGAAATTCTAGTTATAAAGCAGTCAACTTAGATTAAGGGATAAAATGATATACAGGGCCAATTACGGATAACTCCTCATGATTACATTTTGGGGTTTCTGATGCAGGAAGGAGGGGCCATGGGCGAGCTCCGGCTAAAATGCTCCTTCCCCAAAGATAAAGGCATAAAGCTAACATATTTTATTTTGGTCTACAATCAATATGTCTTAATTCAGTTTCTTTACAGCTATTGCGTTAATGAAGGCTTCAAATAATCAGACGCGACACGCATTCTTACTGCCAGTTTGTAAGTATAAAATCCACGTTTTTCCAATATTCTTCTAAACTCTTTTTAACTGGATTTTATTCATGGTATTAAATTTTGTGAATTTCAGATATTTTTTATGATCTTTTCTACGTAATTAAGAATTTACGTCCTATTTCAAGTTCGCCAAGTTACATTCCTGACATGCTCCCGAACATAGAGTATTGTACGAATTCGCGAATTTCGATACACAGACCTTATGAGGAAAATGGAGTTTGGTTCCTAGCCACCTACAGTACATTTATCAAAAACATCATACACTAGAAACGTTGTTGAGCAAGAATTAAACAATAATATTATTAAAGAACATAAAAATAAAATGTATTAAAGCATAAAATAACATGAAAAAAAGAATAAAAAATAACGGTGAAATCAGTAATCATCACCACGCTGAGGATTCTGTCTAGAGCAGCAGCAACAGCAGCCCGAGCGGGAGTACAGTACATAAGGGTCATAATACAGTACGCACATACTTACTTCAGCACTACTGCAGGAATACATAAAGGTCAAAAACATATAGTATTTATTTTTCTGTCTCCTCAATCCTAGCTTACACTTATGTACTGAGTGTAAATGAAAACATCCGTAATCGAATCGCAATCGCGAGCCTCCGATTGTATGCCCGCGAACTCTCGAATTTTGTCCTACATTACTTAATCGCGATTTTGTGAATTGGCAAACTTAAAAGTAGCGAACTTGCCGTGTTCTAATGTATTCATTTCTTTCTTTCGTCTTCCGATAATGGTCATGAAGTCACTGTAATGGAATTACAGTACCTCGCTTTGTACTTCCTAAACATAGAGTAGACTAGTAGAATAGACTTTAAGGGAATTGCGTTATTTAAGACTAACGGAAAGAGTGAACGCAATATGTCCACGCCAAACTTGAATGCTCAAAGGAAATTATCCTAAGGTAATCCGGACAAGGATAAATTTGGTACTACTTAAAGTAGGATTTTGGTGTCATGTGGCACTTCTAATACAAAAATGAAATGAAATAGGTGATTTTCACACTTGTATTTTATAACAGCACCGATGAAAATGACAAATCATTCTTGTTTATTGAAGGTTACTCATTTTAATCATCTTAAGTTGATTTATGTTTCGACAATTTCGTTTCATTATAAGAGCAAGAAAAAAACAAATATATATATACAGTATATAATTTATGAAATCTTATACGAGGCTGCAAATGACATCGATTTATTTCTAAATACATTTATCAAAGAGAAACTATTTGCCATTACTCTTCGTCTTTCTTTCAACACTTCTTAACACTTGCGCAGTTGTCAGATGTGTTTTCTTATATCGGTCTGTATAGAAATATAAATTAGGATTTCTTTTATTTTATTTCTTTTTTTCTTTTTCATAAACTGCCTCATTGACATCACAATTCGAAAAAAGAGATGAAAAATATTCTGTCGAAAAAGTGACAGTTATAAATATACGAAGTTTCCCCTCTCCCCCCCCCCCCCCCCCCTCCTCGCCTACACCCCGGCAACATATTTTTTTTTACCATTCAGAAATGTTTCGATTAATTTTTAATGTTTTGAAGAAACAACAAGAAAGGTTTATTTAGATTTCAAATAAAGAGTGGTTGCGTATGCGTGAAATTATTTACAAAACTCTATTGATCTTCCCTCAAAACCACCCCCTTCGGTCCCCACTCTGAGATAAAAAAAAAAATTGTTTATTTAAGTTTGTGACATTTATAATTTTGCATAATACTTAATTCCTAATTGTCAAACGTTAGATTTTTTTACATTTTTTTAATGTGATGTGGATTAGGATGTCCAATTTGATGAAATTTATTCCGAAGCAGCTGGATATTGCTTTGAATGTGTCAACGTTTTCAACATTTTCGTTGATTTTCTTTTAAACGGAGGATTAAAAAATAAAAAAATAGTGAATATGACAAAAAAGTTGTGTATATATATATATATATATATATATATATATTAAAGAATATACAAAATCTTTTCATAAGCTATAAACATATGAACAAAAATATAAGCAGTGATAATTATTTTTAAATTTGGCAGAATGACGTCATGAACAAATAGTATTTTATCTTACGAAAGAAATTATAAACAAGACAAAAATGAAATGCGTGTCTAAGAATTAAAAAAGGAAGAAAATAAAACTATTTATACCTTTTTAACATCTGTTAAATCGGAGAGAAAAGCTTTGAATGAGTTAAAAAAGCTTTACTCCTCTTCTCGCTTTTAATGAGATTTGATGACACCTTTGCAATATATTTTAAAAAATTGAACTCATCATTCTTAACTTCGTTTCGTTCTAGTTTCATTTTCCTCCTTCTACTCTCTCTCTCTCTCTCTCTCTCTCTCTCTCTCTCTCTCTCTCTCTCTGCAAAATCCTTGGAATTATCTCTCCCATCAGTTTAACGTCAATTGTCGACAAGCTGTTGAAATCCATTATTACAGAACGTATCGTGTATCACCTGGAATCAAACAATTTATTTTTTTATTCTGAGCATGGAATCAGGTGACACAGCTCTTGTCTAACAAATATGTTAGAATTTTTCAATAATACAGGGTATCCCATAAGTCCGGCATCATAGGAGAAATTCATATTTTTCTATTTCTACAAACCATAATTCATATTTTTCTTATGCTCGGGATGCCAATTTCCCGTCCACCATTCTTTTTAGTGACGAGGCTGTTTTTTATGGAAATGGTGAGGTAAATCGACAGAACACCCGCTACTGGTCTCAAAACAACCCTCACTGGTATACCTCTTCAAAGGAACAAGGTGCATCTCGGGTGATGGTATGGTGTGGCATTTGGAAGGATCGCATCATAGGCCCCCTCTTTTTCGATGAACATGTCACTGGAGGCACCTACCTACGTATGCTCAAAGAAGAAGCATTTCCCAGTGTCTTGAACGAAGCAGGAAATTTCCCAACATGGTTCCAGCAAGACGGCGCTCCTGCACATTACAGCACCCAAGTAAGGGAATACCCGTACCAACAATTCCCTGGTCATTGGATAGGACGTCGAGGGCCTGTGGAATGGCCAGCTAGAAGCCCGGATCTCACGCCACTAGATTTTTCTCTCTAGGGCCACTTGAAAGCGCTGGTATACGCAGAGAAAATTAGGAGTGTTGAACATTTGCGGCAGCGCATTATTGGGGCATGTAACACCATTACTCCTGATATTATTCACCGTGTGCTTGCTGAGTGGGTATCACGTCTGAATTTGTGTATTGAAAACAATGGTGGACATATTGAGCACGTTCTGTAAATAAAAGCTTTTGTTTTGCCTTTTTTCATTATTTTTCCTATGATGCTGCACTTATGGGACACCCTGTATGTATACATTATACGACACAACTAGAGCAATAAATATAGTGTATCTCGATTTTCAAAAAGCCTTTGACAAAGCCCCCCTTCATGTGAGATTGATGACTAAAGTTGGAGGACTAGGAATTACCAGCTATTTTCCAGCTGATTGAAGATTAGTTAAGAGTTAGAAAGCAGATAGTAGTAATAAATGGAATGGCTTCGGAGTGGACCCCCGTCAGCAATGGGGTTCCACAGGGCTCCGTTCCGAGTCCTTTACTTTTTTCATCTATATTAAGTACAATTTCTAATTTTGCAAACAATACCAAATTAGGAAATAGTGTAGTGAGGAGGGTACAAGAACGCTTCAGAATGATCTTGATAGGTTGGGCGAATGGTTTGTTACTTGGCAGATCTATTATTAAAGTACAGATGTATTAAAATACAGTTCCAACTCAGAAACAAGGAGATTGTAATGTCTTTTTACAATTCACTTGTTAGACCTCAATTCGTGTATTGTGTGTAGCTTTGGTCTCCTGCCCTTAGGAAAGATATAGAAAGGTTGGAAAGGGTACAAGCAAGGCCCACAAGATTGATCCCTTCAATGAAACTTCAAAACTACCAACACAGATTACAGTGTTTAAATCTATTTACCTTAGTGATTAAGAGATTGCACGGTCAACTTATTCAAGTTTACAATATGCTCAATGGAATAGACAGGGTAGACTACACGAAATTATTCTCATTTAATACCAATCCGACAAGAAATAATGGCTTTTATGCCTTTAAATTGGAACTAAACACATTTAGTACCTCCATCTGCGGTAATTTCTTCTATAAAAAATTTATATCTGGAACCAACTTCCGAGGGAAGTTGGTTCAAGCCAAAGTGTAAATATGTAAATATGTTTAAAAATAGGCTAAACAAAGTTCTGAATACATTCATGGTTTAAGACTGCACACGCATATAACAGAATTTAAGAATTGATTAGATAAATAGTATTGTAACAACCCTGAAGAAGTTTCATTAAACATTTACTCCTACACCTCGTCCTCCCCTCACTTCAGAGAGACGTCTTCAGTTGCACTGTGCCCCAAATAGCACGGGCAACCATCGATCAACTCATTTTTTGATCACTTGCCTCATTAACACACTTGTTGAATAGCAACAACGTGTGATCACCCACGAAAAACTTTCATTTTCCATGAGGACAAGTACACGGGGATAGATGCAGGGACCTGTTGCTGATATTCCTCGTTGGAAAGAGATCTTCTCTACTCTCGTGCTGACACAACATCGCGAAATGCAAACGACTCACTTTGTCACTTGCCGCATAAACACCTTTCACGGCGGGAGACCCAAGTTGAAACTCGGCGACATTCAAAGAATTAGCAGACACATACATATGGCTGACATCCAGTTACAGAAAACACACACACACACACACACACACTTGCATGCCTGTTAACATATCTAATGAATAAACAACCTAAAAAAAAATGCATGGGACGGATTAGGTGAGGTTGAGTTGCGTTTCTGCAGTCACGATTTCTTTTATCTCTTCTTTCTTTTGGTTGGCTCGGTGCACGTGACGGGTGAGGGCATGGTGTGGAAAATCTGCCTTCCATTCTCCATCCCTGTTTCAGCCCCTTTCCTGTAGAAGCTTTGAGAGTACATGGGTGTAGACATGGAGAATTTGACCTTTACCTCTCTCTTAATCCTTTTGCTAGCGTGGAGTGGGTCATAGGGCCTTTGTTGGTACGATACCTCGCTAAATAGAGCTGTAAATATTTTGTATAAAATCAAAAACATATGTTAGAAGTTTTTGATATACGATCAGCACAAATATTATGTTAGTTTATACAACGGTGGTATCTACTGTGCGATTTGAATGTGTGCATACTATAATTGTCGAGCTAGTTTATATATTCTCCTCTTTCCTGCAAAATTTCCTTGGCTACTTTTCCAGGGTCAAGGTATTTTCTTCAACCTTTTTCTGTACACGCCTGTAGCGGGAAAGGAGCGGAGGGTGGGAAGAGAGCTACGCTTTTCAATCCAGTTTTCTTCTATGATACTACAAGAATAATTTAAAAGTGCACTAGTTTAATAACAGAAACCTCTCCCAGTGGGCCGAAAGGTCTTTGAGGCGTCTTCTTGCCCTTTTAATTCCTTGTAACTCTCTCTCTCTGTATGTATTATGGTTATAACTTTTAGACTTTTTTTCAAATAAAAGATCTCCTGTATCATAAATCGATGAACTTTTGCTTAAAAACAATGAAAAAGACCCTAATTCCTCTCAGTTTTTAAAAAAGGTCACCCCCAAATCAAAAGTTTGAATCACCATAACCATATATTTACGTTACTACTCATAAGTATATAAATATTATTATTAGAGGGCGGACTTTTAAGTTTTAACCTAAAAAATATTTTCGAATTTTTCAGTACGCTAATATATCGTGAGATCGCCCGAAAAATCACTTCCGGTGCTCAAATTCGATGACTAATATCAATCCACCCATACAAGAAAATTCTAGAACACACGACATTGTTCTTCATGCACTCGCAAATTGTATAAAAGCACGAAATGAAATCAACCGAATCACTTGTGTCCAGTATTGCGCAATAGTTACTCAACTGTTCAGTTCAACTCAACTTCAGGTAAGCTTTTATTATTTGTAATATGTTCGCTTAATTAAAAAACGTAGCGAAATGTGAAATTCGCTTCTGCACTCTTGAACATTCCAGAACATTTTTTAAATTTATTAACCATAATAATTTGTTGAATTTTTCTTCGATTTTAACAGGTAAACAAAAGCGTATCCAGAATGTTTTGTAGAGGGGAGTCAAACTCAAAAAATATATAGAGCCCAAAATATTTGGTGATAAATATTTTCGTGAGACGTTCTATGGATGTTCTAAAAATATTTTCCAAAATTTTATCACCTAAAAAATAAATATTTGGTCATATTTTTTCACCTAAAAATCCGCCCTCTAATTATTATATTTTCTATATATTATATTAATATTATATATATATATATATATATATAAACAAACAAACAAATCAACTTAATACCTTTTTATATCTGTTTCAGAAGCAATATAATGTCACACAAGAAAAGTGATACTACCATACAGAAGAACAAGGATATCTGGACCAATAATCTGGTGAGATTCCAGCAGTCACATAGAAGAAGAGGAAGTGTGCCTGTAGAAGAATCTTCACTAGAAGAAAAATGCAGAATGCCACTCCAAATCCAAATCATTGGACGGTACCAGTTTCTTGGAACAGAAATCAAAGGAAGAAAGGAGCGAATAGTGGAAATTTCCAAAGAAGTTACAAAATTATGGAAGAATAAATTGAATTTTCCGCATGTGTCAGATCAAGTAATACGAGCAAAGCTTGACAAGGTGATGAAGACTTATGATGAATGTGTCAGGAGGGGAAAATATGATGCCCTGAATGAACTTTTTGATATCACTAAAGTAAATGGCCAATGGTTATCCTCGGAAGACAAACGACTGTACCACCTTCAAGTGGAAAGCAAAGGAGAAGTGGGGTACTCTACAGGTCAAGTTGCAAGTGAAGAAACGATTCACCCTTCAAAGAGACGAAAATTGCCTGCTGAATCAGCATCAACATCTTACAATCATGTATCTGGTGGTAGTGGTACTGAATCTGAAGAGAGCGAGCATGAAGATGAAGATGAGAGTATTACTCCACCAACCAGAAGACATAACAAAAGTAAAGTTGCAACCAACTTGGTGACATCCACAGGAGTATCAACAAGTAAAGCCGCTAAAATATGCAAACAGTTGTCACTTGATGGTATTGACATTCCAACACCAAGTCAAGCAGCAATTTACAAGTCAGCATACAAAGAGGCTGCTAAATTGAAGGAGGAAATGATTGAAAATTTACAGATGGAAGAGTGGTCTTTACATTTTGATGGAAAGCGCATTGAGGAAAATGAGTATCAAGTAGTGGTACTTAAAAATGAAAGAACCGAAGTAAAATTGGATGCATTGCGTCTGAAAGATGGCAAGGCTGAAACTATTGCTGAAGGAATTGCAAAAGTTATTGATGAATACACCTTATGGAATGCAATAAAGATGATCGTTGCTGATACAACAAGTGTTAACACTGGGAAAAAGAGTGGAGTTGTTGTCAAATTGCAACGAATGTTCTCAGAGAAGGGTATCTGCAAACCACAATTTATCAGTTGTCAGCATCACATTCTGGACAGGATTCTCCGTTTGGTAATGGACGAAGATCTTGGTGCTAACACCAGTTCTCCAAACATCGAATATCCATTTGTATCCCAACTGGTGAAGAATTATGAGGAACTAAAGGCACAGTTTGTTAATGGAACAGAAGAGGTCCTCGAGAAATCAGGATGGAGAGATGATATTAAGTTTTTGTACCATCTAACACGGGTGTTTAGATTCTTTGAAGAAAAAGGGAATATTCCTTTGATTAACTTTCAGAAAATTCCAAACATCAGCAATGCGAGGTGGCATTCAAGAGCCATTCTAGCTATCCTTGCATTTATTCTTATACCTACAACAAGGAAGACTTTGGAGAAGGTATGCAGATTCATTTCATACAACTGGGCAGAATATTGGTTTACTAATCAGATGTACAATGAAAATGACTTCAAGAACTTGTCAGAAATATTGAAACCTTACAAAAAAGCATTGAACTCATTGGAAATCACTGGAAGCAGGAGCCATCCCCACTCAAGATACCAAGAAGTAATCAGTGTGCAGAACGTGCAATCAAAGTTATGCAGGAACTGTATGCTGCCTGCAGAAACAAAAACAAACTGCAACTTCGGTTTATTCTAAGCAATAAGCAGTAATATACTTATGTAAAAGTATTATAACGATTATGTTGTGAGTTTTTTTTATTATATTACATGGAATATGCAATAAAGTTACGTATGCAATAATCGATTTTTTGATTTCGGGGTGACCTTTTCTAAAAAGATATTAAAATGAAAGTTCATTTCTTTGTTTTTAGGCAAAAGTTCATCGAATTAAAGTACAGGAATATTAGGTTGTAAAAAAGTTATAACCCTAAATTGTATATATATATATTATATATATATACAGGGTGTCCCGTAAGTCTGGACCCATAGGGAAAATAATAAAATTACAAAATAGTCCAAAAATTTATTTATAATATATTTTTTTATTATTTTTATTATTATTTTTATTATTTTTTTATTATGATCTTACTCCGCTGGAGTTTTATTTGTGGGGCCACTTGAAAGCCAAAGTATACGAGGTCAAACTTCAGAACATTTTCCACCTTAAAGCACGCATTGTGGAGGCGTGTCAAGAAATTTCTGCGACTGTGATTCAGAAAGTGCTGTCGCAGTGGAGATTGCGTCTTCAACTATGTGTGCGACACAACGGCGGACACTTTGAACAGATTATGTAATAAATTTTTGGACTATTTTGTAATTTTATTATTTTTCCCTATGGGTCCAGACTTACGGGACACCCTGTATATTATTATTATTTTTTTTTTTTCCCCGAGCAAATTGCCCAAATGGATAGTCGCATTTCCAACAATACATATTTTACTTTCTTCACCGCCTTTAGAATGAGAATGTTATCAATATTGCCTCTAAATTTACAGTCCCTATTAAATATCAAACTGTAATGTCTGCGTCAGAGTTAATACTGACATACGACTACATACAGTAACATATCATAAGAGAGGAACATTAACTGTTAACATTTGTCATTGCGCGAGTAATGTTTCCTTAATCTGGATGAAAGGTTAAACACCGCGTATGTAATGTACGAGTAAATAGCACCATGCATATTATATGAAAGCATTAGTTATGCTTAGATTCAAGCATTCTGTATTACTTTCTCGAAGTTCCCACGAAACTACTTAAATAAAACCGTCTTTGAAATATAAAGAGAGAATATATATATATATATATATATATATACAGGGTGATTCAAAAGTCAGGTTACATAGGGAAATACTGTATTATGTAATGATACAGGGGAATAGTCACATCACATGTTCGATACGTCCGCTGCGACGTCTCTGTAGCTCAACGAGCCAGCTAGGAATATCACATCAATGCGCTCCTCCTTCGATAACATCTCATAACTCATTTACCTGCAAAGAAACAGAAAAGCCCTATGTAACCTGACTTTTGAATCACCCTGTATATATATCAGGGACGTGGAACCGAAAAAAAATTATCAGTTCCAATTTCGATTTCAATTTTAGAATTTTTTCATAGTTTCAGTTTTCTTCGACATCAGTTTTACAGTATATTGATATTATTGTATGGCTACTCAGATATTTACTGTAGTACTCAGACAGGCCTTAGAAATGCCTTCCTTCACAAATATCATGCGAGTACCGTAGTGTAAGGCTTAACTAATTCTCGTTAGTAAATATTAATATGTATATGACTCTCTCTCTCTATCTAACTTTTGAGATGTCAGAGAGAGAGAGAGAGAGAGAGAGAAGTTGTAATAAAAAATAAAAGCATTGTTTTGAGTATTTATTTGTTCAGTAACTTGCAATCAATTACATTTTAAAAATATTTTGGTCTATAAAATAAAACGAACTCGTCTCGTTTTTCGCGGAGGTTAGGCTGATGTCCCTCACCTCTAGATCTGACCTGACGTAGAACAGAAATACTGTCTTTTTCTCTATTTCACATATTCAGTACACCCGACTCATCCGGGTTGACTTGAGCCAAATGTCTAATCTTTTTTGAAGACGTCCATCGGAACACTCATTTATATTCCTCATGGCCTTTGATAACTGGTTTTACATATACATACATATATATATATATATATATATATATATAGATATATATATATATATATATATATATATATATATATATATATATATATATAGTATACTAAAAAAGTTGTTCTTTTGTAATCTAATTTAAAGGTAAATAGAAGTAAAGCTTTTGTAGTTTCTTTGTATTATTATTATTAAAACAAACTTTTTGGGGGGGAAAATGAATGAATTTATAAAAATTTATTTGAAATAAAAAGTTGAAAAGATTATTATAAAAAGTTTAAGAAATTTTAAGGAAATTGAAAAAGTGTTTTTGCCGAAAACGTAAAGTTAAGAGGAATATTGAATTATAAATATGAATGAATTAAAACTTTCATAAATGAGAAATTGTGTAGTTCAAAGTCATTTTATTATAATGTTACTGTAGATAAAGGATTAATTTTAGTCGTTAAAGGTTGTTGACTCGCTTAAATTTTAAGTCTGTGGAGAGATTTGAGAATACGTAAGATGGTTAAATCTTTTGCCTCATTTGTCTTTAGGATTTAATAAAATGAGAGGCTTAGGATGGGGTTCAGGGGAGTGACAGTGTTCGCGAATAGAGGATTTAGGTTGTTGGTTTAAGAGGAGTGAGATTCTATATACCCAAAATTCTACAATGCGGTTTCTGCAGAATTTCGGATTTTCTTTTCATTTCAATCTTCGTCAAAGAATGAGAAATTCGAAAGTGTAAATTTTAAAGAAGGAAATTCCTATGCTGATCCATTTGCATTCCCACTGCATAATTTCCTACTTTGTTACATTTATCAGAAAAAACACCCCTCGGGCCTGCGATAATATCAGCACCCTCTTTCTACAATTTTCCAAATCAAGAAACTCTTTAATCTTGAATTCCCACTTCGAATATTCCTACTGTTGGTCCGCGAAAGGGACCTTCTCAGTTGATAATAACGGCAAGTAGGACCAATACTGATACAGCTAATGCAAACAAAGGAGCAGATCGTGTATGAGACGAGGGAATTCCGTATAGCTTCTCTTGAAGATTGAACTATCTTTTTTAACCTGATTATTATCGTAAAGATTACCTAAAAGTTAATCTGGAGGTTGACTGCGATGAATACAGCACGAAGGTCAGATTCCACCTTGATGTTTTGTATCCGCAACTTGAGAAGTTAAAGTATTATACAACTTTTGCCACCGTTGCAGAGGATATATAATGACGAAGGGTTGGTAATTATTACTGAGGAAATTTCGGAGTGGTTGTTCAAAGAAAAGTTTAGGAAAAGGTTTTTTTTGTGTTAAAAAGTACTGAAGTGATGTCATTTAGTTATGAAAAGATGACGAGTTCATTTGTTGTGAGGATTGACTGATGTGTGTGAAGCAACAATAGTTAAAAGTTTTAATGGTTCTGCTTTTTTGTTTTATCTTCTGGGTGAGCTTTTGTTAATACAAATATCGATGGTTCCACTAAAAAATACAGAAGCACTCCGCATTGAAACTACGCTCGAAGAAACTGTTGTAGCATTGATTGAAGTTATTTGTTTGACGAAATCAAAAGAATTTGAGGCTAAGTGTTGGTTGGTCGTTCTATTTTACGTCTTTCGTCCAACTAAAGTCATTGAGACGGACGGTAATGTAACTAACCTAAAAAAATAAGCATACCCAAATACATTACGTGCAGCGGTGTCGTCACTGCACCCCTCCCTATTTCTTACACTGGCTTGAAATTTTAGAAATTCATTCACTTATTTAGATTACTCGCATTGGTCATGGAAGCCTTTTTCGAAACATCTGCTCTGATAATATATGAAAATTAGAAATTTTAGTTAGTTAGTTAGTGTGTGTGTGTGTGTGTGTGTGTGTGTGTGTGAGATTCGAACATTAGAGTTCATCATTCATTACTGAACGAGGCAACTTGCATAAATTGGCACCTTGTCTTGCGTTAAATAGAATGGCTGACACTTGGGAACTAAATCCGCTCTCGTGGAAGGAGGTCGTTTAATATTAAATTTTGTATATTGATTGAGTACCTGCTGTCGACGTTACTGTAGTTCAGCGGAGCCATAAAAGATATCCACCTCGACACACCTCCGTTTCTACCTATTTCTTAGATGTTAATTTCCTGATAGCGACTTTTACGTGTACGATAACACAAATAAGAACTACGACACTACTGTAAAAGGCATTTTCCGATCAGAAAATACCTTGGAAGACTAGAAATCAGTGACGAAATTTATGTGTTATTTTCCAAAATACGATTTACTCGAGTTTACAGCGGTCTTCTATAAAAAGATTTTTTAGGGGTTTTTCTTTTTTAGCATCACGATGCGAACGGTGAATTTTAGTGTCATTCTTGCAAGAAGATTTATTTCTTGAACTACCAACCACCTTTGGATTTACATAAACAGTTTCCACTCTGATATTCTGAAATAAAGAAAACGGTTGTCATTTACTGTATTGTTAAGTTATTAAAAGATGTCATTGATTTCTAAAGAAAGTTACTTTCATATTCAAGACAAGCTATGACAAAAAGAACAGTCAAGTTACGTAAAATGTTTCTGGTCTACTCTTTATTAAACAAGCTACTTTTTACTATTACTACTACGCTTTAATGCTCCTTCCATTTTATAACGTTTTTACCAATGATAAATATAAATGTTTTGTGACCCCCAAATCATTGGTCATTTTATGTATGAATGCCCCAACAAGCATCATGCAATCAATTCATTTCTCATGCCTTGCGTTGTAGGATTCTTAACAGGTGCATTGCTTCTCCATTATGTCAGATTAAAATTCAATTAAGATTTTTTGTGTAGGAAGGCGGGGCCAAGGGTGAATGCCCGCAATTTAAGTGCTCCCTCCAGAGAAGAAGGAGAGAGCCGAAAACAAGGTCTCCGAAAAGATTGTGTAATGTGTGTAGTGAGGAATAGAGGAAGAAGTGTGTGTTTTGAGAGAATGCTGGTACTGCTCATAGGACAGAAGAGAAACGAAAAACGATCAGCTAAGGAGGACAGTGACGACAGAGTACTTCCCTGGTCGATTGGTGTGTACAAGCTCCTTCTTTTGAGAACAACTTACTGCTTCAGACGGACATAATTGGATGTTTTTTTCATAACATTATTCAAACCCTCTTTTAACAATACTTATAAATGCTATTCGAATATTATTTAAAATTAATTATGTTAAAAAGTTTAAATTATAAATAACTCGCAAGAAATTATATTATTTAATGGCACAGTGCCAGTAAAGATTCAAATTGGTGAGCTGTAAGTTCATAATTTCATTTTTAAATTGAAGTCTTTAAAGAAATGATAAATAAATGTTTGTACAAAGACATTTTTCGTACGAGCATAAATATTCACAGCGTTTTGCCCGATGTCACTTCTTGAACGATATATAGGTTACCATGGTTACCGAACCTTACACTATAAATATATTCAACGCTGGAAATTTAATATTCAAAATTTTCGATTGAATTAGAGCTTCAAAAAGCAGTTTGTCGTAGTTTCGGTGCGAACGTTGTTTGTATTTAATATTTACATTTCATACAAACTTTAAATTACTTACAAGACAAAATTAATTCATGAAGGCTTCCTACAGCAACGATGGAGTGCGTCCATAGGGCAAAAAAGTTCGAATCTCACAGACGCCAGACAATGAATCACCCTAGGAAAAGTGTTTAAAATGTTTAAAGGATCAATTTATCTCAATAAGATTTACTTGGCCCCTCATTCCTGCATAAAATAAAAGATTATATAAATTTAGGGATTCGGGTCTTTTCCAAATGGACGACCCCACGGGATTTAGCTGAAAATTTGCATACTAATAAATTATTATATTCTAATAACGAAAATGACGAAATTGCATTTATATGCGCACTAGTTTGTATGGCGCATGACCGTTATTTAGTTTACACCTCTCATGACGCCCGGATACAAGGTTGCTGTGTGGCCCCCGGTTAATTGAATGTCCGGTTAGGTTAAATGAATGGCCGGTTAGGTCAACTCTACGGAAAATATCATGACAACCTAACCAATCGTCAAGGGGTACAGTTGACCTAACCGGGCATTCAATTGACCGGGGGCAACTCGCAAGTAGATAGATCACAGCACTGCATTATCATATGATCACACTACAACAATAATATTCAGACTAAACTAGGTGTAAGCAGGCAACAAATAAACATTAATAACAACAACAAAAATGATTGTTTATGCGAGTTCGTATGGAGAAAAAGGTATGCAAATGAAGATTTATTTATTCAAATATTATTAAATATTGCAAATTTTAATAAATAAAGGATATTATCTGCGTTTTATTTTGTAAAATCCACTACATAACACTATATAATTTAAATAACGGTCATGCGCCATGCAAACTAGTGCGCATATAAATGCAATTTTTTTGTATGTTGCGCATATTTCTCCAGGAAAATAATGTCATTTTCGTTATTAGAATATAAAAATTTATTAGTATACAAATTTTCAGCTAAATCCCGTGGGGTCGTCCATTTGGAAAAGATCCAGGGATTCAAATAAGATTTGCTTGGCTCTTCCTTCCTGCATTAAAAAAAATAGATTATATAAATTTAAGGATTCAAATACCTTCGAATTCTCTTATTATAAGAGAAGGTTAAAAGTGAAATATTCTGCGTTCGTCTCTTGACACTTATTTTGGTTCTTGAAATCAGGTTTAAAAGAAGGTTATAAAATTGACTGAAAATTTAATGGTTACAAGAGTTAACTCTGATTAATTCATTCATTTGCGATTTTGTTTTATTTTTTTTCTTAATTTGATTCTATTCGAAGAGAACTTTTTTAAATAAATAAATAAATTGGTCTTGAATTTTGTATAAATTTTTTGTTTTTAGAAGAAATTCATAATTTTTTTAAAGAATATTCTTTATACACACCCACACACACAAGTATAAACCCAGTATTAATTCAGATAAATCCTTCACCAAATTGTCACGTTTTTATTACTTTTGAATAAAGTGACCATTTTTATTTTAATATTTCTTATTTTCTTCAATTTTTAATGTCATTTTAATTTTTAATTGGCAATTTTAAATTTGTATTGCATTCAGATTGCTTTCAATGCTTCAGAAGCTGTTTTCTTTCATTGTAAATGTTTTCCTTGTGTGTGTATATATATATATATATATATTATATATATATATATACACTGGCCACAGGGGCGGATGAATGGCCTGATAGGCCTGGGGCTGATTGATCCAAATGGGTCTATGGTTACGTTTGGTCATGTTCATTACGTTGCATATATGATTCTGATCCTGAGTATGAAAACATAGGCCAGTATATTCGACAAAGAAAGCATATATTCTATATCAAGTTACAAGTGGGTATATATTGTGGTTCTGGTACCATTGTGGTACTAGATTCCTACCCATATATTCAAATTGCTCTCAAAGAATGTGAAATATAACAGGCTAGTAGTTCATATTCTCTGATAACGTGTGAAATAAAACTATTGTACAACATATTCATATTCCTGATAAAATGTGAAATAAAACACGCTGGTACTAGTGTACTCGTACATATTCTTTTATATGATGTGAGATATAACACGCTGGTACATATTCTCTGATAAAACATGCTAGTACATATTCTCTTTTGTATATACTGTAGGTACATTAATGCATATAGGTACTTCTGTATAAGTATAAACAAATTAATCTACCATGTATAATTCAAGTGCAATTTGGACAGTCCATAATTACTAACTTAGCCTAAGTTAACATAGTAGTGAGTTATTATGAACTCTTGTTTCTGAATTATCTTGAATTTTGTCAAATTGTTTCTAAATTTTGAAAGTCTTGTACAATATGAAAACTTCTTGCTCATAATATTTTAAAATCTCACATGAACACACTTTGTAAAAAAATGGAAAAAAATTCTTGCATTAATTTCAATTAAAACTTGCCAGATGCATTTGGCACAAGTAATTTCATTTAAAGCTATCACCCACTGCATCAGGAGCAAGAGATTTAGGTTGTACTATGTAAATGATATTTTAAAATTTTTCACAACAAATGGAGCCTAGATTTGGATAAGGCACATTAAATTACGCAACAAAAATATATTTTTTCTTTGGTTTGATTTATATGGCATTTTGTAAATTTTTACCGTAGCCTAGCTTATGTTTTGTCGCTCTCTGACCTCTTTCAATAGAAATCCGTTTTTATTTCTATTTTATTCAATATTTTCTCAGATATAGATTGTAGGTTCTATTTGAGTTGGCCTATGTTGTTTGGTGGGCCTATGTTGGTTGTTGGGCCTATGTTCCTTGATGGGCCCACGTTGTTTGGTGGGCCTATGTTCCTTGGTGGGCCTATGTTCCTTGGTGGGCCTGAAGCTGCAGCCCCATCAGCCCCCTGTCTAATCCGCCACTGACTGGCCAACAATTTAGAATCTTGTTGTGCTACCACGTGCTTTATAATAACAGCTCGAATCTCCCGTGATATGGAGGGCGGACAAGTTTCAGTTTACCTCACTCAGTTCCTGCAGCAGTGAAACCTTTGTCTCCTTGAGTGCTGATGGTAGTGGTCTACACTTCTTCACACCACGTTCCAACACATCCCATAGATTATCGGAAGCAGCTATCACCATTGGAATAGAAAAATAGGAATGTAGCATTGCTCGGTACACGTGATCCGCTACGATGCTGTGGCATTCCAGGTGTGTTATTTATATATCCTTTGGTATCAGATAGCCTAATCTATACCAGTTGAACATTACCCACACCAATTTTCTTCCGACAGCGACCTAAACAGAATGGGCGTGACATACACAGGGTCCATGCGGTCATCCCGTTGGTACAAAATAGCGTGAATCGAGGTTCACCGAACCTTTTTTCCAGTGGTCCACTGTTCAACTCTGGTGCTGTAGGAACCATGAAAGGTGAGTCTTCCTGTTTTTGGCAGAGACAAGTTGCCTCCGGAGAGGTGCACGACTGTCAAATCGTAGATCCTGCGCATGGTTTTAGTGAAAATTATTTTCTCCCATCCATGACTGAAGATGTCAATTGCTGCACAATTGTGTCTGTTTGCCCGCAGTTCTCGACAAATAATGTCGAACCAAGTGTCTCAGTGATCTTCATGAAAATGTACAAACTATCTAAATCAAAATGAAAATGAAAATTGTAAGTTATCCTTTACTAATTTAAAACTTATTTTTTTAACTAGGTTATTATTAAATAAACCTTTATTAAAGTAAAAAATTACATTCGGCCATTGGACCGTTGGTCAAAAAAAATTGCTCATCGATGATCTATACTGTACTACTTGTTTCATTAAACATTCACAATAAAGAAATATTAAGTCAGCTGTAAAACAAGATGTTCATCGAAACGTGACAGAATGTCAAACAAAATTACTAGAAAGTTGGGACAAATTTGTGTTTAGCGAAATATTTATTTTTTTCAGAGTGATACATGGTATACACCAACAATAACGCTCCTCTGGAAGTCTGAGACATTTCTAGTTCTACTCAACCTTCAGTAAACTGATAACTGTGGGATGCCACCTGAATTTAACCTCCTCTAACCTACGCTAACCTAATCACGTGATCATCTGTTTCACATACACACGCATGGGAAATACCGTGACCTGTTTGACGATGGGGCTTCTAAGTTTCTGAACATCAAACACACACACACACACACACACACACACACACACACACACACACACGTGCGAATCTCCGCATAAGCAAAGTACCGACTTTTCAAAATCCATTTATCTAAAAAACTAATAAACCAAACCTAATTTAATCTAACCTATCCTTAGTGC
>JAJOZX010004144.1:82500-110000 GCA_023014485.1 Bathynomus jamesi
AAAAGTTTACTTGGTAATTTTAAAACACCGTGTGCGTGTGTGTGTATATATATATATATATATATATATATATATATATATATGATACACACAGACCGTGCATGGAAGAAGGAACTCTTCTAGGAAAATTAAATCCACTATAGTCCGAATAAGTAATGGTAAATGACGAATACTATAGTTTTTTCTTTTTCATGATGCTAGCCCGACGTGGGCAACGGGTCACTCGCAAAGAGGTCCCAGAAATATAGCTTCCCTCACCAGCTATCTGCAAAGCGGATAGGATCCAGCTTTGGGACAGGATCTAGGGTTTAAAGCAGCCTAGCCCAGCTACATTTAGAACCTCAATATAGGCAAAAGACTCGCTGCCTTCAAGTCAGATTGAATACATCAAAGACAAAGGGGGTAACTATTATATTTTTAGCCAAAAAACAAAACTTAAACCTCAACTGGCAGAATTGAGCGTCCACTTTTCAAGGCACATAACATGTCCGTTTCATGATGGGAATGAACTCAGAATGGTTCCCTGAGGTTTTTATGATACACACAGACCGTACATGGAAGAAGGAACTCTTCTAGGAAAATTAAATCCACTATAGTCCGAATAAGTAATGGTAAAATAATGACAAATACTATAGTTTTTTCTTTTTCATGATGCTAGCCCGAAGTGGGCAACGGGTCACTCGTTATTCGGACTATAGTGGATTTAATTTTCCTGGAAGAGTTCCTTGTTCCATGCATGGTCTGTGTGTATCATAAAAAACCTCAGGGAACCATTCTGAGTTCATTCCCATATATATTATATAATATATATATATATATATATATGGCATATCATGCATAAACATGATGAAAATATTGCCCCACTAGGGTTCCAACCCACCATATATATATTATATATATATATATATATATATATAATATGGAATATCATGCATAAACATGATGAAAATATTGCCCACAAGGGTTCCAACCCACCACCTCTTGAGTAAAAGGTAAGGACACCAAACACTACACTACGACGGGATATTATATATATATATATATATATATATATATATATATATATATATATATATATATATATAAAACAGAATAACATGCATGAGAGTTTATTTTTGGACATTGTTAGTATCCTTTGCTTTTCCAAGGTACACAAATTTCTCATACAGATTTTGCTATTGGAACAGGAAACAGCTGAAGGAATAAAAGTTATGAAAAGGAACACGGTCTCTACAGTTCGACTGCACCGCAATGTTAGTTGCTTTCACCATTAAAATAAAAATATATAGAAAATATTTCTTCGTTGTCAGACGTTCACTCATACCATATATTCGTATGTTTGTACGTAAAGTAATATATATATATATATATATATATATATATACGAGGTGGTTTAACATAGATTAGGCTATTCAAACATCAAAATTTTTGTGACCAATTTGTCTGAAGTTAAAGAGAAACAGGACTGCTAATTGACTTCTTATGAACGTCAGAACAGAGGATTACTTAACTGGCTGTTTGAAATATGTTACAGGTGTTTGGTTTTATGCTAATATATATATTATATATATATATATATATATATATATATATATAATATATATATATATATATATATATATATATATATACAGGGTGTCCATAAATGACTACCCTGATTAAAGCATGCTAAACTTTTAAATAAACACTCGTATTCAAACACAGTTTTAATCATAAGTAGATAAACATATAAAGTTTTGATACATAGTTAATGAACTTAATAAGCTCCCACATGTGCACCCCTAGTGGCACGTAAAATGTCTAAACGGTATTCCACTCACGCCACACATTTTCCAACATTTGTGGGTTAACTGTTGCAATTGCATCCGTAATGCGTTCTCGCAATGTCTTGATATCTGGAACAACTGTTGCATAAACCAAATCTTTAACATGACCCCTGGTAAAGAAATCCAGCGGGGTAATGTCTGGTGATCTTGGGGGCCATGGGATTGGCCCGTCCCTGCCAATCCATCGATTTGGAAATGTTGCGTCGAGAGTTTCACGAACAACATGCGCCCAATGAGGGGGTGCCCCATCTTGTTGAAAGATGACAGTTGGCTGCCTGTCCTGCAGCTCGGGGATGGCGTAATTGGTGAGCATATCCAGGTACACAGTTGCGGAAACAGTGTTCTCAGCGAAGAAGGAAGGACCAATTATCTGGTCATGCATTAGTCCACACCAGACATTGATCTTCGGACTGCCGCGAATATGCTCCCTTACGGCACGTGGGTTTTCCGATCCCCAAATACGCACATTGTGTCTGCTGACTCTACCACTAAGATGAAACGTAGCCTCGTCTGAAAAGCAGACACGTAACAAGAAGTCATTATCCTCGTCAATGCTGTTCAAAATGTCAATAGCGAATTGTTCACGTTTTGGACGTCATCAGGCTTCAGTTCTTGAATAATTTGTACCTTGTAGGCGTGTAACTTCAAACGTTTGTGTAACACCTTATGCACCGTAGACTTCGGTATCTTTAGTTGGCATGAAGCTTGTCTCACCGATTTCCTTGGTAACCGTGTGAAAGCAGTTTGAATGTTTTCCACTGTCCCATCGGAAACTGATGGTCTACCACTGCTGTTTCCCTTTTCCACGTTTCCAGTTTCCAAGAATTTTTTCATCCACGACTTAATTAACTTCACATCAGGTGGGTTCTTTCCATACTTTGTTCTGAGCCTTCGCTGAACACTGACAGGAGATTTTGTTTTGCAAGCCACACAACACATTGTGCCTTCTCTGTCACAGACGCCATCTTAACTGAACAGCTACTACAGCGCTCTAGCGGCGAATGCGGTAGACGAAACACACCAGCACAGAAACTCTACGCGTGTACGAGATCACCTGTAAAAAGAAAAACGGATGTAAGATTCGTCATTAAAACATGAGAGCATACTGTTTTCAGGGTAAACATTATGGACACCCTGTATATATATATACGAGTGTGTATATATGAGACCTTGCCCGTTCTCCGACGTCTTCTCCCCGTAACACCGGGTCGGTACGAGAGTACCTTGAAGGCGAGTCTACCTCAATTTAAAATAAGGCGAGGAATTAGAGGTGGGTAGTAGCATTTAAAAACCGGGGACTATATACTGGCAACAGCCCGGTAGCTCGATGGTTACAGTGACTCAGCGCTAAGGCTCTAGTTCGATCCCATACACTGGCATCGGGTGGGGCTGAGCTAGCTACTTATGCAGTATATACGAGTATAATAATAATAATAATATCACGTATGAAGGCACATGATTTTATATAATGCAAAATTACCCCATTAGGATTCGATCCTAACATCACTTGAGTAGAAGGCGAAGGCACTGACCATTGCGCTACGAATAGGTAAATGTTAGCATGACGTGGCGCACGTTTCAACATGTGAGAGAACGCATAACGCTTTCGATATTTGAACGAGATTCACAAAAACAACACGTCTGGAAGTGAAAGCGTTGTGTTCCCTCGGATGTTGAAATATGCGCCAAGTTGTGTTAACTTTTACAATGTAGTAACGCAGTGGTCAGCGTCTACACTAGTGAGTGATGTTAGATTCGAATCTTGGTGGGGATGAGTTTGCATATATATATATATATATATATATATATATATATATATAGAAAGAGAGAGAGAGAGAGGCAGTCCTGTGCATATGTCTTCAGGTGGCCATGTCTAATTATGCTTTGACGGCTATGATTCGTATTTTATATTGGAATGCAGACTGTTGCCTGTAATATATGATGCGGGAAGCCTGAGGTAGGGGGTAATTTGTACAGTTTGAGCTATTAACTGTGATCAACCAAGTAGTCTCACTCCATCAGAGTAGTTTGGTGTGAGGAAAAATCTCTTGCTTTGTAAAGGTAACCGTTCATTGCTACAATGGAACCACTGCAATGAGATAGGAAGTTAGTTATTGTACTGAATCGCCATCGTTTGTCCTTGAGATTATTCTTCCTTTGTTGTTCTATAACGAGGTTGCTTTTACATAGTCACATTAATATCCTTTTATTCAAATAAGGTTTTAGCACTTATTATAATGCAAAAACATAACATAAAGAGGTTTTAACAGTTTTTCTTTCAGTTTAATTAGTAGTAATATGGTTAATTTGGCAAGGGTACCCAAAAAGAAAGCGCTTTCAGAAACCCATACATTTCAGATTGTGTAGTTCTGTCCCAAGAAAACCTGTCCCTACTAGAAACCACGCTACCTGATTGACCTAGCGAATGTTCCTGAAGGACCGTCCAAAATCTTGAAACCAGATTAGAGCTGAGTTGGAGAGATGTAAGGGAATTTCTGGAGAGTGCAGCACTGCCAGGCGTACATTGATATCCAAGAACCCGAATGGTGGCAATGAACGTCGCAAAATGGTTATCTTAGCAAAAAATCGACAGCATCGGTTGCATTAGACCAAAGAACGAAAGAACGAGACAGCAGGACAGTGTACAGGAAGCAAAGGTCATTTGGTTGAGAAATAATGGCCCATAGTAGGTTCGTTGCCGTCGTGAAGAATACTATCGTGAATGTATTGGTAAAACTGTAGAAAGTGGTACTGGATCGATTATGGTTTGGGTTTTGTTTTCCGCTGCAGGCACTGGACCGATTCGCCATATTCAAGGGAACGTGGAACAACACCAGTGCATGCAGATCCTCTAGGATCCTCCAGGAGCGAAGACCATAATTGATGGTGACTGAGTCTTTCAGAACAACAACGGCAACAAAGCTAACGAAGCCTGGTTTCAGAAGAACATTACCGAAATTCTGGATCGGTCGGCTGAGTCATCCCTTTAGATCTCATCAAACATTTGTGGGAAGATGTTGATTAGGATGTGGAAAAGAAAAATTTGTGAAAATACATGGAAAAACGTTTCCATTGATCGCACTAAAAAATTAGTGGTAATCAAAGTAAAAGGTGGCCCAGACAAATAATGTAGACTGGTTCATGTATTGAACAAACTTATTGTGAAACTTTATAACTCTCCGGAAACTTATGCAAAGCTCTCTCTCTCTCTCTCTCTCTCTCTCTCTCTCTCTCTCTCTCTCTTTTGACCATGGCTCCCCACCTGGCTACAGTCTTCAACAAATCGTTGTAGACGGGCCAGGTGCCTGGTGACTGGAGAGAAGCCAACGTGACCCCTATCTTTAAGAAAAGGGATCACGAAAGTCCAGGGAACGAATCTTGCACACTATTTGAGGGTGTATGAATTTTTCCGTGGCACTCGTTGTCATTGGTACCTCCTCGGTATGGGCCGCAAGGCCTTTTGAGGTACTTCTTTTCCTTGTAACTCCTTGTAACCTCTCTCTCTCTCTCTCTCTCTCTCTCTCTCTCTCTCTCTCTCTCTCTCTCTCTCCTACTCCCCCAGTAGTTGATTCAACTGCTTCGGGAAACGACTCAGGCAGTTAGGAGAAATAACAATTTAAAACAGTGGTGCACAAACGTTTTTGATGTGAGGGCCAAACCAACCATTTGTTTTATATGTAGGGGCCAGCAGTGGTGGGCACCGTTAACCAAAAAGTTAACTTCGTTAACAGCTAATCCGTTAACCAAAAAGTTAACTTCGTTAACCGTTAATCCGTTAATTCGTTAAACATGTAACGGAAGTTACCGATAAACCGTTAACGTTAACTTTTATTATAAAAAAAAGAAAAACAATATATATATAATTTAATTTTCCCTCTTCTTCTCGTTCTCCATTTTGTCCATGAGATGCATGTTGCCCTTCATGAAAATTAGCATATCAAAGTTTTCATCAGACAGGGATGATCTCTTGGCCCTCAGGATGTCCTTGCCCATAGAGAACAAACGCTCCACTGCAGCACTGGAGGGATAGCTGTGTTGAACTTGATGAACAAGTCCACCAACACTTGCTCACCCAAGAAGGCAGCATCTGTCAGCAAGTCCTTGGAGTTGGTCTCCAGCCAGGTCTTGACCAAGTTCTGGGCCTTGCCCTTGAGTGACCTGTGGCTTCTGCTGCTCTCTTTTGTCTGGATGACAGCACTGAAGAAGTCATCCTCCTCCTCCTCCTCGTTGTTGCTGCTGCCTCCACTGTTGCTGCCCACTTCGTTGGATGTGGTACCTAGAAGTACCTCCAGGACATAAAGGTTAAGGTGAAAACGCTCCCATTGTAAGACATCAATTGACTTAATTTATGTCATCAAAGTGACATGATAATTGAAATCTTACCTGATCAGTTTTATGGTTCTTGAAATGTATCAAGGAGACTACTAATAAGGTACTCACAGACATATTATAAATATACATGACTTACTTGACAACGATTATTTTTAAATATTCACTAGCACAAACATGTTGCGCAAGAGAGACTGCAAATGAAACGAATGTAGTTATTTGTTGTAATTGTTACATATATATTATTGAAAGTGCCTTAAAATGCTCGTGATATTTCTTGAAAGAAGTTGAAACATTTAACTCAAATGGCAAATCTTTCCGCCTGATTTTACAGTCGACCATGTTTTGCTCAAACCAATGCCATAAATAACTACCATATTTGGTAAGACACAAATTGTGGCGACGGAAACAAATATATCGCCTGATTTTGCACTGCGGAAATGGAAATTCGTTCATCACTATTAACAGTGGCGGATTAATTGCGCACCTGCTCAGCACTGAAAATAATAGAAACTTTTAAACGTTTATTTATGAATTTTTTGGGTTAACGGACTTGAGTTAACGGAAGTTAAATGTAACGGAAGTTAATTAGTCCGATAATAATTTTCAAAGTTAACTTAAAAGTTAAATCGTTAACGAAAAAGTTAACTTCGTTAATTAACGATTAACGGATTAACGGTTTGTGCCCAGCTTTGGGGGCCAGATATATAGATTGGGTCATAAATTGGGTCACTTTTATATTCTAACTTTTTCATTGAATTGAAAAGACCCGTGGGGCCACTGAAAAGACCCGTGGTGGCCACATTTGGCCCGCGTGCCAGGGTTTGTGCATCACTGATTTAAAATCTCTCAAAACTGTGTTCTTCAATGCTAGGTCAATTAGAAACAAACTAATGGAATTTATAGCGCTAGTCAAAACTGAAGACTTTGATATCATAGGAATAACGGAATCCTGAATTCATTCTGAATCAAGGGACTTTGTAGGAGAATGTAAAAGGGTAGGTTACAAAGTGTTTCACAAAGATAGGAACGGAAAGGAAGGCGGCGGTGTACTTTTGTATGCTCGTGACTTCCTGCACCCGGTAAACAGTAATATCGTATCTGCTCATGAAATGTTGGGAATTGATCTAAACCTAAATAATAAAGTCGTGCATCTACTTCTAGTATATGGGTAATAATAAACTAGACCTCATATTTACGAACGAAGGTGACCTAGTCTCTAACCTGACTATTGGTGAAAATTTGAGTAACAGCGATCATAATTTGATTAGGTTTGACCTCAGGGTTCCAGTTAATACACGCGAAAAAACTCGTGAAAGACTGGATTTCTCCAGACCAAATTTTGAAAGCTTTCGAAGTAGTTTAAACACACTTGAAGTTCTAATAAGTGAGGATGTCATTATCACCTGGAGCTCGGATAGAGATCAATTTAGAATATTACAGAACACTTTTATACCCACTAAAATAGTTTCCTTGTCAACAAAGTCACCGAAATGGTTTAACAACGAAATTAGCAGTGCTATTACGGGAAGAAATAGAACCTACAAACTACTTAAGTCACATTTCAACTAGATTAATTCAGAAAACTATATAAACCTACGTGATGAAGAAGCTAGAGTTGCCTCACTCTGTAAACTTAATCCTAAAGAATTTTTTCCCCATGTTAATAGCAAAAAGCCAATTAAAAATTCTGTAGGCCCCCAAAAAGATAGAAATGGCGAACTGAAATTCGGTGATAAGGATATAGCTAATACGTTAAATGAATTCTTCGTTACAGTCTTCACGGAGGAAGACTCGATTGAAGTGCCAAGTCCTCGGATTACATATGACAGTGACCATCCCGTAGAGACCATAAGTTTTGCGAGAAATGAGGTACAGCAATTAATTGATAAGATGCATAAATACAAATCACCTGGTCCCGACTTATTTCTTCCAAGGGTATTAAAAGAGGTTAGCCACAATGTTGTTGACGACTTAGTAACCATATTCAAACAATCACTCGAGTTAGGGAAAGTTCCAACCGACTGGAAGTTGGCAAATGTAACACCACTCTTTAAAAAAGGTGATAGTCTGATAGGGAAAATCCTTGTAATTACCGCCCGATCAGTTTAACATCAATTGTCGGCAAACTGTTGGAATCCATCATTACAAAACGTATTGTGTATCACCTTGAATCTAACAATCTAATTTTTTATTTTCAACCTGGATTTAGGCGACATAGATCCTGTCTGACAAACCTGTTAGAGTTTTTCCATAATATGCATACACTATACGATGCAAGTAGGGTAATAGATATAGTGTATCTCGACTTTCAAAAACCCTATGACAGAATCCCTCACGCGAGATTGATGACTAAAATCAGAGGGCCCGTTTCCAACTGGATTGAGGATTAGTTACGTTACAAGATAGAAAGCAGAGAGTGATAATAAATGGAGTGGCTTCGGAGTGGGCGCCCGTCACCAGTGGTGTCCCACAGGGTTCAGTTCTGGGTCCTTTACTTTTTATCATCTATATTAACGATATAGACGTCGGGCTTCTAAGTACAATCTCCAAATTTGCAGACGATACGAAATTAGGAAGTAGTGTAGGTACTGTTGAGGGCGTAAGAACGCTTCAGAATGATCTTGACAGGTGGTCGAATGGTCTGCTACTTGGCAGATGCCATTTAATTTGGACAAATGTAAGGTAATGCACATAGGTTATAAAAACCCGAAGACTGATTACTCTCTCTTGGAAAGGAACTTGACTGAGACCGATCTAGAGAAAGACTTAGGAGTCTATATCAGCAATGATCCGAAACCGTCGAAGCACTGTGCAGAAGTCGAAAAGAGGTCCTTAAAAATATTAGGTTATATTAAAAGAGTTCCAGTTTCAAAACAAGGAGACTGTAATGTCCCTTTATAAATTACTAGTCAGACCTCAACTGGAATATTGTGCGCAGTTTGGTCTCCATTCCTCAGGAAGGATATAGAAAGGTTAGAAAGGGTATAAGCAAGGGCTACACAACTGATCCCCTCAATGAGAATGCAAAACTACCAACGGAGATTGGAGCGTTTAAATCTGTTTACCTTAGAGACGAGAAGGTTGCGCGGTCAGCTTATTCAAGTCTTCAAGATGCTCAAGGGAATAGACAGGGTAGATTAATTATAGAAACTTATTCCCACTTAATGCCAATCCGACAAGAAATAATGGGTTTAACTGGAACTAAAGACATTTACGACCTCTGTTTGCGGCAATTTTTTTTCTACAAAATAGTTAATATCTGGAACCAACTTCCCTCAGAGGTTGTTTCCAGCCAAAGTGTGAATGTGTTTAAAAATAGGCTAGACAAAGTACTGAATACTCTCATGGTTTAAGACTAAAACAACGTAACTCTGCAGGAGTTCGCTTGCACGGTGTCTCTGTGGGGATGCTAATTATAGAGCTTTTTATATATTCTTCACTTTCCTGTAAAATTTCCTTGGCTACTTTTCCAGGGTCAAGGTATTTTCTTCAACCTTTTTCCGTACCTGCCTCTGGCAGGGAGGGAGCGGAGGGCGGGGAGAGAGCCTTATACTTTTCCATCCAGTTTTCTACTATTGCTAGTCTGACGGTGACGGTGATGGTGAGTGAGTGTTAGATTAGTTGAAAAAAAAATAAACTTGTTTAATAACAGGAACCTCCCAGAGTGAACCGAAAGGTCTTTGAGGCTTCCTCTTGTCCTTGTAACTCCTTCTCTCTCTCTCTCTCTCTCTCTCTCTCTCTCTCTCTCTCTCTCTCTCTCTCTCTCTCGAGGTAGAGTTGCATAGGTGAGGTAGAATTGTGTTTCTGCCGTCATGATTTATTTTTTCTTTTCTTTCTCTTGGGTGGATGAATGCATATGACGGGTGAAGGCATGGTGTGGGAAATCTGATTTCTGTTCTTAATTCCTGTTTCCACCCCGAGATACTATAGAGATTGGTTCGCTTCCTTTAGTCGAAAAGACCGAAGCCCATATCCTCATCAGACTCTTCTTCAGGTTCTTCTTTCTTTTCTTCCTCCTTAGGAGCATCAGCCGCAGCTGGAGCAGCATCTTTTAAAAGCATATCATCACTTTGCCGGCGTGATGGCTTTGCGCGTACATGGGTATAGACATGGAGAGTTTAACCTTTACCTCTCTCTTAATCCTTCTGGGGCTAGCCTGAAGTGGGTCATGGGGTCTTTGTTGGATCGATACCTCGATAAATGGAGCTGTAAATATTTTGTATTTTTTTTCAGGCTTAAACCCTTGACCCCCTCCTCCTGCATTAAAAAAATAAAAAGCAAATCCTTCTTGCAAATGAAAGCAAACAAATTCCTAAATGAAACTCAAAGTTAAAACTTAATTTACACAAAATCCAAATACGTTTCGTGAAAGAAATCGAGTAAAGAAGCAATCTCGCTTCTTCCGACCTTTTTCGAATGTAATCTTCGAGAAAAACTACACCAAATAGAATCTAAACAAAATAGGTACAGAAACCAAGCAAAACTCATTCAATGTTTTTTCTTCCTTTTCAAGAATATAATATTCATTATAAGGTCCGTTTCTTCATTCACTGTATAATGCCCTTAATAGCCAGAGTGTGTGTGTGTGTGTGTGTGTGTATGTGAGAGAGAGAGAAAGAGAGAGAAGAAAAATATCGGTGCTCTTCCAATACGTGCTCTACCGTAAAATATACATTCCAATATGTGCTAACTAACGAAAATATCACGACCTAACCTAACCAATCGTCAAGGGCGTACAATTGACCTAACGATTGGTTAGGTTAGGTCGTGATATTTTCGTTAGTTAGCACATATTGGAATGTACATTTTACGGTAGAGCACTTATTGGAAGAGCACCGTAATTTCTCCGTGAGTGCCTATTTTGGGACTTGGTTAGGGAAATCCCGCATTCAGCCGTGGCAAAACCTAGGTTGGTTAGGTTAGGTTGGTTAGGTTAGGTTGGTTAGGTTAGTTAATTTAGTTTAGTTAATTTAGTTAGGTTAGCTAGTTTTTTATCAGAATTACATTTTCATGGTGTAGTTTTCTCTGCTTTGTTGGAATTTGACACACATTTCTTGTGCAAATGAGTAGAAACACTCCGTATTTTGGAATGGAAAAAAAAAGTTTCTATTCATTTGCACAAGAAATGGGTATCAGATTCGAACAAAGCAGAGAAAACTAACTACACTAGAAAAATGTAATTTTGATAAAAAATGTAGCCCGTGTCCAGCCAAATATTTACCTTATTTTTATTTTTTTGTATTGGCTAAATATTTTAAGATAAAATATGTTGAGATAAAAGGTATAAATTATTATTTTTGAATGAAGTTTCTTTTTCTTTTTCTTTTTTATTTGCAAATGCACTTAATTATAATTAAAGGAATATAATATTTTAGCCTTTTATTTGTCCCCTGCAGATGAATAGCATGATAAATATTATGTTTAGTAAATAATAAATAGCTACCACTGATTGGTAAACTCAATTCAAGTATTACAATGCAAAAGTGGTCATCTAGGGATAAGTAATTGGTTATCCCAATTCTAAAAGGGTATTTTATCACTGAACAATAAAAAAATTACCGTTCTCTTAAATATACAACCATTTCCTGGATTTCCTGGAATCCCGGGAATTGGCTTCATTTTTCCGGGAATTCCCGGGATTTCACGGGATGAAGAAAGCTGCATATAAGGAGAAACCCTACTAGGCACCACAGGAGAACTAAACTACACTTGCTCCGTTAGCCTTATAAGGCTAACTAACGAAAATATCACGACTTAACCTAACCAATTGTTAGGTCAACTGTACGCCCTTGACGAATGGTTAGGTTAAGTCGTAATATTTTCGTTAGTTAGCCTTATAAGGCTAACTAAAGAAGGCTGGGGGCCCTGATCTTCAGGTGATCCACATTTACCTTCTTTTACTTTTTCTCACAAAGATCCCTTTTACTCATTTTTAAATTTCTTTTAAAGATATTTTGGTGCTCTTCCAATACGTGCTCTACCGTAAAATGTACATTCCAATATGTGCTAACTAACGAAAATATCACGACCTAACCTAACCAATCGTTAGGTCAATTGTACGCCCTTGACGATTGGTTAGGTTAGGTCGTGATATTTTCGTTAGTTAGCACATATTGGAATGTAAATTTTACGGTAGAGCACGTATTGGAAGAGCACCGAAATTACACCGGGTTACATGCTTATTCTTGGGGTTTGTCTTCTGCCGGTGACAATAGTATATATGTTGGTCCGCGCGATAAGAACAGGAATTGTTACATTTCGGACATTGCACACAAGCGGGCAGAACTCCGTGGCGTTTAAAACAATCCACCGCTGCTTCGTTATTTTCAAAATATTTAGAAATGGCATGGTAATACTCAATCTCGCAACCGTCACATTCAAAACCTTCACTAGCTTCAGCCATTGTCCTCAAACTGCGTGAAGCAAAGGAAATTCCTATGGCGCACGTCGCAAAAAGTGTCTAATTGGCCAAATCTACACAAAAAGTGTCTAATTGGCCCAATCCAGCCATGTGACAATCTGAAAACAAGTGATACGTCCACGAAACGCATTACCGTACATACAAACACACGGAGCGCTAACATACATACATACATACATACATACATGGATACATACATACATACACACGGAGTCTCCACGTAAAAATTATATATTAAATGAATTTTATAACCGCGCACTAGCACAAAAAATTATTAGTACCATCGTAAAGAGCATGAAAAATAGTGCTAGTGAAACAACCTCTCATTTCTCGTTAGCCCCTGTGTCCAGCCAAATATTAACCAAAAATAAAATAAACTTCATTAGAAAAAATAATTTCATCCTTTTATCTTAAAATATTTTATCTTAAAATATTTAAAGAGTCAATCAACATTTTTAAAATAGCTTCTTAAAAACAAACAATCGATACTTCTTTCACTAAGACGAGTTCTCAACTTGGTGATAAATAAACCTGCTGCATAAAAGGCTCTTTCTGATTCAACAGAGGTTGGCGGAATGGTTTTCAGTGCATCAAATAAATTCATGATGTTTGAAGTTCTGTTCCCTATTGTCTCGAATAACTGCAGTTCTTGCTTCAAATGCTCGCTCAAACTCTGAGCAAGATGAGTTGCCTGCGATCGCTAGATAATATACTGAGACTCGGTTCCTTGTATTACGCAGCGCTAGCGACATTCCCTCGGCCAGTTTTTGGCATACGGGCCCACTTTTAGATTGCTCTAAGTTGCTAATGCTAGTAGGTGTTCATTTAATTAAGAAAGCAGAAAAGTAGAATAAAATGTGGTAAATATTATGCAGTTTTCTTTAATTCTACCCAAGAGCCTTCTAATAACAAAAGAAAAAACAAATAAATCAATAAAAAATAAATTAAGTCATTTTAAAATTCCGGGATTTCCCGGGATATTTGTCCAATTCCCGGGATTTTCAAATCCAATAAAAACAGCTGGGATTCCGGGAAAGAAACCCTAGTGCCTAGTGTAGTTTACGTTCCCCTACATTATCCTAGTGTAGTTTCCATTCCCCAACTTTGTCCGCGTATACCTAATCAAATAAAACATCAAAACTAACGAAAATATTACGACTTAACCTAACCAATCGCCAATATATATATATATATATATATATTACGATTGGTTAGGTTGAGTCTTAATATTTTCATTAGTTTTAACGTTTTATTTGATGGATTCTTTTAAAAAATGTCTCCTAAAGATCCCTAGTGCAGTTTACGTTCCCCAACTTTGACCTAGTGTAGTTTGTGTCCCCTTTTGCGTCAGAGAAACGTAAACTACACTTGCTCCAGGCTAACTAACGAAGGATGGGGGCCCTGATCTTCAGGTGATCCATAAATGCGATATCGCGAGTTTAACTTTAAATAAGAAACTTCTCTTTATAAAATTTGCTTATTTTAAAAATTTTCTGGCTCCAAATTCTCTTTAATTTATATCTCACTAAATTATACGAAACGTCTGAAAAAATTAAAACTTATTTTATTCTTTCTAAATTCTTCTTTTCACCCTTTTATACTCTGCTTCCTTTTAAACAAATGAAATAAAAGGCTTGAAATTTTAAAATGAGTCATATTTCATTAATTACTTATTTTTTGTATATATATATATATATATATATATATGTGTGTGTGTGTGTGTGTGTGCGTGTGTGTGTGTGTACGAGCTGTTATGCCCAGCACTTGCTTGTGGTGGGCTGATTGTATTAAATTTTAATTATTCAAATCGTTTTTTATTTTTCGTCGTATCCCCAAATAATTGGGGACCTGCGGTCCCCCAATTACTGTGGGTTCAATTATTTGATCAATAAAACTATAGAAAAGAACGCAGCATGAAAATCTTAAGCTTCACAAATCTTGACACAATGTGAAGCTCAAGATTTTCATGGCTGCGTTCTTTTCTATAGTTTCATTGCGGTGCTGGAGCCTTCGGGTCCAGTAATTACAACGCTAGGTATATGCATTATTTGGTACTTACAGTACGTATTAACGGGGGGCCACCACATACTGATGATTGGTTAGGTTAAGTTGTAATATTTTCGTTAGTTGAAAATTTCTAATACAGTACATCATATTTTTTAAATTGCAATATTTTTTTTAAATATTTTTTTATACAATTTTCTGAAAAAAAATTTTTTTAGGCTTATTCCCAGAAAGTGGTACTCACGCACAAGAGATCGAAAGGCTCTGGGGATCAGCTAAGTGGAGAAATAAAAAGCACCGAAGCACTGCACGCCATCACCTAGAGTTATATCTTGCTGAATTTATGTGGCGACAGTTGGTACATGATCACGATCCATTGAATTCCATTCTTAATGCTATTAAAAATTTTTGGCCTCCAGAAACAAATGTTTCTAATGTGTAACATGTATTAATCATTGTAAATATTTGAAATATAAATCATTGTAAATATTTTAAAAAATATTGCTATTTAAAAAATATGATGTATTAGAAATTTTCAACTAACGAAAATATTACAACTTAACCTAACCAATCATCAATATGTGTTGGCCCCTGTTAATACGTAAGTACCCATTCTTTTATATAGTTTTATTGACCAAATAATTGAACTGACAGTAATAGGGGGATCTGCGGTCCCCCAAATTCTGTCCATTGTTAACCAACCTAACCTGACCAAATCCAAAATCATTCCCTCAACTTTTTGTATTTTATCCTACTAGGGGCACTCAATATATTTTGCACCACCCTTTTTTCTAAGCTAAATAATAGGCTATGGGTCTGAAATGTCTTTTGGGCCGTAAGTATGAACTTTCTGCGCTTCACACAACCGGATTTTTCCAGTTTGAACCTCCCCTCCTTGTATAAAACCGCTTTTAAACGCCCTTGTATAAAACCAATGGTTAACGCAGTTTCGAAAATGGCGTCTGACAGTGATGTGCGTTGTAAACAGAGAGCTGTTATCGAGTTCTTAACCGCAGAGAAGGAAACAGTTGGAAATATTCACAAACGTCTACAAAACGTTTACGGAGATGCTGTTGTTGATCGAAGCACAGTTGGACGCTGGTCTAAACATATGAGATCATCGGAGAGAGGTAGAGCCAGCCTCGATGATGAACCACGCAGCGGTCACCCGGCATCGGCTGTCACATCTCACACTGTGCAACGTGCTAACAGCATCATTCGATCAAATCGGCGCGTCACATATAACGAGCTATCACTGGAGCTAGGAATTAGTGAAGGAAGTGTGAATACGATAATTAAGCAACTGGGATACTCAAAAGTGTGTTCACGGTTTCTTTCTCGCCAACTGACTGAAGATCACAAAGCCCAAAGAAAAGAAATTGCTTCTGAGTCGTTGGTTCGATACGAGACAGAAGGGGATGACTTCCTTTCACGAACTGTGACTGGGGATGAGACTTGGGTACACCACTTTGAACCTGAAACAAAACGCCAATCCATGGAGTGGCATCACGCAGACTCCCCACGCAAGAAAAAGTTCAAAATGGCTCACTCTGCAGGAAAGGTTATGGCCACCATCTTCTGGGACATAAAACAGGTGATTCTGGTGGACATTATGAAGAAAAGACAAACAATCAACACAGAAGCATATATCGCTACCCTACAGACACTCCAGAGACGTATACGGCGAGTTCGACCGGAGACAAAACTGGAAGACGTCCTTCTTTTGCACGATAACGCAAGACCACACAACAGTTTGCAAACAAGAGAGGCCATCACAAAAATGCGCTTCATTGTGTTACCCCACCCTCCATACAGCCCGGATCTGGCACCTTTAGACTTCCATTTATTTGAGCCAATGAAGGATGCTATTCGTGGAAGAAAGTTTCAGAGTGACGATGAGGTTGTTGAGGAGGTTAAGAGGTGGCTCCAGCGGAACCCAGCGGACTTTTATCAGCAAGGAATAAAGGCCCTTGTTTCGAGGTGGAGGAAAGCCGTAGAAAAGGATGGAGACTATGTGGAAAAATAAAAACTTGTGGAAAAGGTATGTAACTACTTGTGTACAAAATTTCTGGAACTTACGAGGAAACTTGGAAAGAAAAAAGAGGTGGGGCAAAATATATTGAGTGGCCCTCGTATTTTTAAAAACCAACCAACCAACCAACCACCCCAGCTCTTTTTAGAGACAGAGACAGACAGACAGAATCACACACACGCGAAAGGCACATAGCAGAAATGGTTATAAGTACCTCAAACAACTACGTAGAATGTGTAGCAGCAAAAATTGAAAAATTAAATATGGTACTAATTGTAATGTACAGACCCCCAAACACGCCAACCTCAAAATTTCCAGATTCCATTACAGATTTTAATTTCCCATTCATGAAATATAAAAGGATAGGAAAAAATATATGTATCCACCAGGACAAGGGGGGCACACGAGAAGACCAGGAGCAGGTAAAATGCTACTAGCTTTAGCTGATGATTTATGTTAACGCAAGAAATAACAGAAACACAAGAAAAAACAACTGCCTAGATTTGGTATTCACAACAACAGTAATCTAATTGATAATGTAGAAATCTCCCCAACTATGATATCAGACCACAATATCATTGAAATAACAACTAATATAAAGGCAACAGGAAGGAAAGAACACGCACAACAGAACGAAGCAAATTCGAAATTTTTAATTTTCACTCCAAAGCTATAAACTGGGAAGATGTGACTCCAGCATGGAAGTAATAGATTGGAAAACCATTTTCGAGGCCAAGACAACGGAAGAGATGCTAATGACGTTAGAGGAGAAGACGTTAGAAATTGTGGAAAAATATGTCCCAAAGATACAACAAAGAGGAAGAGAAGCAGGTTCGAAAGACAAAAGAGGGCATTGTTCCGAAAGAGAAAAAGAGTGACTGCAAAATTAAGTAATTGTAAAGATAACAACATCAGAAAAATATTAAATGATAAACTACAAAGTATCGATGTCGTCATACAGGAACAAATCGAGAAGCATACAGAAAAAGAAAGAAGATGACGCTATAGAAGCGATAAAGGTTAACTCAAAGTACTTCTATAATTTTCGCAAAAAGAAAGTCGAAAAACCAAGCGACTATCGGACCTCTAAAAAATGAGAACAGTGATTTATCTGATGATCTAACAGAAGTATCTGAAATATTAAAAGCTCAGTATGAATCATCTTTCAGTATCCCAAAAACTGACAAATTGATTTTGCGATAGAAACGCGTTCTTTGAAGAAGAACCACAAGGGGAAAGTATAACGGATTTCGACTTCACGACGGATGATATTACACAAGCCATAGGGAAACTAAAAACACACTCAGCGGCGGACCGGATAATGGAATGCCACACTGATCAAAAACTGCAAGAATGCAATCGCTGAGCCCTATACTGGATATGGAGACGATCATTAGACACGGAGAAATACCGGGCATCCTGAAGAGCGCGAACATAGTCCCAATATATAAAGGAGAGATCGATCCCAGGCCAAAAACTATAGGCCAGTGTCGCTTACATCTCATCTCACTAAAATATTTGAAAGAATAGTTAGACAGAAAATCTATGACTTTTTGGAAACTCAGAAAAAATTCAATGATAACCAACACGGGTTTCGATCAAGCAGATCATGCCTATCACAACTAATGGAACACTACAACAACATTATTGATTCACTTGAAAGTAATGAAAACTATGATGTACTATACACAGACTTTGCTAAAGCGTTCGACAAGTGTGACCACGGAATCATAATACATAAACTGAAATATATGGGAATACAGGAAAAGTAGGGAAATGGATATATAATTTCCTTAGTGAGCGAGGCAAGTCGTTACAGTACAAGGAGTATCTTCATCAGAATCAGAGGTCCTCAGCTCAGTACCACAAGGAACAGTATTAGCTCCACTACTCTTCATAATCATGCTAACTGACATAGATGAGGACGTTACCAGAGACAGCACAGTAACATCCTTTGCGGATGACACAAAGATCAGTAGAAAAATAAGAACCCCAGAAGACATAGGATCTTTACAAACCGACATAAACAAAATCTACAAGTGGACTGAAGACAACAATATGAAGTTTAACACCGAGAAATTTCAGCTATTACGGTACGGAAAAAGAGAAGACCTAAAGTGCATGGAATATTATACCCCAAATGGACAGGAAATTCAGAGAAATTCCAGAGCAAAAGATTTAGGGGTTGTAATGACAGATGATGCGAAATTTGAAACACAAAATAAGATTGCAGTAAACAGAGCAAAGAGAATAACGGGTCAGATATTGAGAACCTTTAAACGAAGGGATAGGAATGTAATGATTCCTCTACTGAAAACCCTGATAATACCCAAATTAGAATACTGCTCGGTCCTAACTTCCCCATATAAAAAAGAAGACATTAGACAGCTGGAGGTGATCCAAAGAAGCTTCACAGCCAAGATCAATGGTGCAAAGAACTAAATTACTGGGAAAGGTTACGAGAACTAGACCTATATTCACTGGAAAGGAGAAGAGAGAGATACACCATTATTTACACTTGGAAAATAATGGAGAAACTAGTCCCTAATCTTACTCTGAATCCCATAACTCCCCAAACAACGATGGAAAGTAGAAGCGGTAGACTGTGTCGTATTCCCAAATTGAAGGCGAGACAGGGAACATCCTTAACCCTGAAAGAAAATAGTTTTGTAGTGAGAGGACCAAAACTGTTTAATCAGTTGCCCAAAGACCTAAGAAACACGAAGGGAGTTGCAGTGGAAATCTTCAAAAGAAGACTAGACGCCTGGCTCAGAACAATCCCCGATGAGCCGGGCGTACCTGGCTATGTGAGGTGGAGAGCGCAAGAATCCAACTCACTACTTCACCAGGCCAACTCGAGAGGAGGGGCGACAAGCTTGACCTTCGCGAAATGAGAAATCATCGCGCGGAACCTTTGTAAGGTTGTAAGGTAAGGTATATATATACATATATATAGGATCACCTGAAGTTCCGTCACCCAAGCCTTTTTTAATTAGCTTTATAAGGCTAACTAACGAAAATATCACGACTTAACCTAAACAATCGTTAGGTCAACTGTACGTCCTTGACGAATAGTTAGGTTAGGTCGTGATATTTTCGTTAGTTAGCCTTATAAAGCTAACTAAAAAAAGCTGGGGTGACGGATCTTCAGGTGATCATATATATATATATGTGTGTGTGTGTGTGTGTGTGTGTGTGTGTGTGGAAGTGGAAGAAAGAAAAAGAAAAAGTTAAGTGAATATGGTATTTCATACGTTAGTGTAGAGAGTTTTATTTAATGGTTATATTCCTACACCGACTTATTGAACATCCTGTAATCTGTGTTTATTTATACATCCATTATACCTCTATTATACGCTTTATACGACTATTTACAGTATACATCTTGTCTACACGCATATAGCTAATCTCTCATTTAAAGAATTAACAAATCAACACTCGAGTATGAAGGCTTTGGCCTCGCCAGGGTAAATGATGAGTGATCACACAAGCCTGCGAATGAGAACTTTGTAAGAGTTGTTTTCTTACTAATAACTGATTTTATATAATTCAACTACGCTGATTTCGAATAAGGTGTCCATTTTTTTCTATCACGTAAGGATTTTCTGCAAACTGGAAGGGAAAAACAAAAACATAAATGAATATTATTTATTTCAATTTACATTAGGTACCTATTTCGCTTTGTTATATTAATTACAAATGCGAACAACTTTAAAAAGAAAGAAGACTATTAACGTCAATTGCATATTCATCTCTATTTGTCCTGAGTTTTCTCGCGAGATCTATGCCTTTTAGTCTCGATTGTACGCGCTGTTCCTTTTCTTTTATGTAATAATTTTGGAATATCCCGTTTCAACATCCAGCAGTAATCAGCCATCATGCTGATGTCCCACCTTCCCTGATATCTCTTCTCCATTTCTTTGGTGTCTTGGTGAAACCAAGCATTTATAGGCAGTAGTTTTTAATCAAAATTTAATGAAAATTACTTGCGTACCGTATGTAATATGAAATATGACATGTTGTGGAAAAATCTGTACGTGATGGCTAAAAATAAATATTATTTTCGGAATCAGGGTACAAAAATTACGATATAAGTGATAAAGTATTTCGGACAACAAAACCATCGCAGGCCTGTGAATTATCACCACTGATCACCGTTCAAAAGAATGACTTCAAACCTAAAAACTCTATAAATGTAACTTATTTTTAGAGTATACGGGTTCTGTTGCCATGGAAATGTTCATTTAAACAAAGTAAATATGCTATTTATTTTCGTAGCATAAGTGTGAATTAAGAACAGGGTATCGTTCATATATATATATATATATTTTTTTTTTTAAAGAAGAAACATTGGACCACTCCCGGAATTACAATATTATTCAGTCAATAAAAATAGAAATAAATTATTCAGATTCGAAATTTAAAATAGAATTCCTAAATTGTAATTTACACAAAGTAACTAAAATGAATTAAAACTTCAAAACCAAAGTACTCCAATTATTATCAACTATAAATACACAACAGATATTAAAATACAACTATAAACTTATTAAAATTTATTAAAAACTAAATTAAGAAAATTTCAATAGGAAATTTAATATTAATAACAACATAATTAGTGATGATATTTCTGTAGTAAACTCCTTAAATAATTAGATCCATTACTGATGAACTTTGGTGAAAATTATAAAATAATGATAATTAGTGATTATCATTAATTGTCACATGCTAAAAGCTCACTAATTTTTTTCCTTCTATCGGAGATTTCCAAAGTATTATTGGTAAATTGAAAAGCACCAATAATAACACCCATTATATTGCCATGCCTAATTGCCCACAAAGAAGCTTATTAAAGAAAAAAATATCTATAACTTTAGCTAAAATTATCAACTTTAAGTATTTCCAGACGTATTATTTCCATCAGTGCTCAAAATTGGTTGTATAATTGTATAACTCAATTTTTAAGAGAGGTTATGCTATAAGAGTGACTATAAGGGTGATTATAAGAGTGACTATAAGGGTGACTATAAGAGTGACTATAAACGCAGCAAATTTGTTTAGAAAATTGTGAAAATACGATGAATCACAATTTCGAATCATAAATTACTATCTCCGCATCAACATGACTTTTGGGATCACCTGAAGGAAATAACGTTCTACCCCAGCCTTCTTTAGTTAACCTTATAAGGCTAACTAACGAAAATATCACGACCTAACCTAACCAATCATCAAGGGCGTACAGTTGATCTAACGATTGGTTAGGTTAGGTCGTGATATTTTCGTTAGTTGCCCTTATAAGGCTAACTAAAGAAGGCTGGGGGCCCTGATCGTTCAGGTGATCCAACTTTTGAAAAAATTAAAGAGCCTGATGGCTCGTTTTACATCTTATGGCAAGTGTTAACGTCGCTAAAGAGAATAAAGAGATCATGATCGCCATTTTTATGGCTTTCAGCAAAGCTTTTGATCTAATAAAGCACAAGATTCTACTTACCAAACTATATTGTTATGGCTTTGGAGGCGCCATACCATACGTCATGAATTATGACGTATGGTAAAAGGGAAATTTGCCTTTATACATGGTTACATAAGAATCAATATGGTTTATATTTTAGCTACACAATTGTGTACCCAGTGAGTGAAGGGGTTAACAGATATCAGTTTTTATGGTGCTGTAATTTCTTCTTCAATATGATTGCAGATAAATTTCAAGAATTTTTGTACAGTTCTTTACTTGAATTTATTTGCTCAAAGCACAGTTTTGTACAGTCCTTTACTCGAATTTTTTCAAGTACAATAAAAAAGGAATGAAGCGCAAAAATGGGACATGTTTGAAATTCTAATAAAACTCGCACTCTAAGTGCTACAAATGTGCGTAAGCTTCATTTGTAAGATAAAACTCGAAACATTTATCCCGTCAAAATGTTTGTTCAAACTATCGTCCTGCGTTCTGTGCGTTGGCGCGAACCCGCATGGCAAAATTTGCAATTATTGCCTGAAGAGTGTCACGTGAAACAATTGAAATCACTCTCATCTCGTCACTTAAATTCACTCATTGTCGGTTTCTCACGAACAAAGTTTTCGTTGACGCATTATAAATGTACCAGTAAATAATTTCATACAAACGATTTTGAACAGAAATATTTAACCAATGAGAGCATAACACTTACTTTAAGCTCACGAGCCGCTTAAATTTTGAGTGCAGCTACACAAATTTAATCTTACTGGTTTTCGATGTGAAACTCGAAATTTTGATGGCTGTAGTATTTTTGTAAATTTATAGTCTGACTGATTTTTCTTAAATTTCACGAAAAACTATAAAATTTTGGACAAGTGTGGTGTAACTAAATATAGGTAGACTTTGCCTTGACTCTTGGTTTTTATCACTGGGAAGATAAAAACTATTCCTGAAATATGTTACCTTGTACTTTTACGTACTTTAAAATGCGTTTCACTTCTTAAGGCAACGTCCATTTCATAACAAGTATAAAATTTATAAAAATGTGTGTATTTAAATGTTCAAAATACAACACAGTATGTCCTAGTGACCAGTGATGGCGAACCACTGACCCACTGGTCAAGTACTGACCCACGAGACAATTTTTAGTGACCCACAAGCTCTTACTTAAATAAAATATAACTAATTTTTAATATTTTCTGCCTTACAGTTTTAAAATTATTTTTTTCTCCCACCGAAAGAAACAGCTGATACACACCGAAACGTTTTTAAACGTATAGTATACGTTCAAAAACGTGTGTATGTATGACAACTTGCAATTCATCCAACTCCCCCATACTATCCAATTTGAAGATCTTCAGTTATCAGCTTTTCATTGGCTTGACAGTGGTAATTCAGAAATGGAATTAGTTGACTTCCAAGAAAGTGCAGTATGGAAAACTAAATTTATTGATCTTAATCTGAAGTTACAAGAAAAGGAATTGGAGTCGTCAATTTTAGATGTAACCAGAGAACAACACTCAATAGAAAGAGTAGAGAATCGTATTCTTGCAGAATGGAACTCTTTACCAAATTCTTTTGCATCAATGAAAAAGCTAGCATTATCTCTGCTAACGATGTTTGGTTCATTTTATTCATGTGAACAGTTGTTTTCCTCCATGAATTTCGTCAAATCCACCACTAGGAATCGTCTTGGCACAGATTTGAGTTCTGCATGTGTGAGACTAAGGACAACTAAATATAAACTTCGGATCAGAACATCAGCAGCTAAAATCTAACAAGTTTCTCACTAAAAATAGTAAGTAAATAAATTATTGTGACCCAATTTCGTTTTTTTAAAAATAAAAAGTAAAAAAATTACCCGCCAGCAAAAAAGGTTCGCCACCACTGTACCTAATCTTTATGTTCCCTTTAGTTTTAAGTCTTTGAAAATCTTATAAGTATGTCTATTTTGTAGATTTCAGCTGGTAAAACGTTTACACTTGCTAAAAGCAGTTTACAACTGTATATACCATCTGCATTTAATAATGAAATTACACTCCTTTATGTAAACTTTGTGTATATTTTAAATAAAATAAAATGAAATTAACTGAATTTTCTACTGTAACTTCAAAACATACTGAATGTAATTGTATCGCAAAAAGGACATTCCAGAAATTTGTGATTGATTCTAATGGCCACGATTCTTCATTGTGAGTACCTACGTATGTAACGTGGGAACCCCAAATATTCCTTTGAAATGTAGCTTTGAACGATTTTTGCATATGTGTTTGTTTGCGCGCGCGCGTGCATAGAAAACTGAACATAAGTGAGGTCGCGTGTGTGTGTGTGTGTGTGGTAATTCAGTGATTTAGTGGCCTATTTAGTGAGGTAACACTTTTGATATCTTGAAACATTAAAAAATAATATAGAAACGTGTGTGTGTGTGTTTATACAATATATATATATATATATATACACGCACACGATTTTATGAAACACTTTCTTGTATTTTTAAAATAAGCTTACAAAACCCAAATACACATCACGATTTATAGCAATGAAATAATGGTCAAAACATTAAATATGAAAGATCTCAAGAAATAGAAGGTTTTTTATTTGATAATCTCGGCCAAAGAATCCTCATAATTCATAACAGAGGAAAAGAGTAAAGAAATGAATTTTTACCCATAATTCATTTGAGGTTTTAAGAGGAAACATAATTGGAGTTGTTTTACGTTGAATTGGTGTTATCGTAGAATTAAGTAGGTCTATGGTGCAGTATTAAGTAGCTTTTGGTTGTAATTTAATAACGGAATTTGGTTGTTGGTGTGCTGGTGGTATAAAGTTTACTCGCATTAGAGATAGTACAACAACCTTTTTTCATTTATTTCAAGTACAATTTAGTTAACTATTTAGAAGGAGGATAAAGTGTATAGGATACGATAAGTTTTAAGCCTTCAGGAGAAAATTGTTGATTAATCTACCTAACGTCTTTCGTCCAAACGAAGTCGGTGAGACTGTCGGTAACCCACCAACCGAGAAATACTATAAGTCCCCTTTAAAGGAGAAATTGGAACGAGCCATTTCGTGCAGCGGGCTCGTAACTGCACATCCCCCCTCATTTCTCACACTGGCTTAGGACTGTTCTTGACTTCACGAGAGAATACTTTAAGGTTCTCTGACTGATAAACGTCTCAGCATAAGTTTATGCCAATTTGAGCAAGAATGAAGGAAAAGGAGGTTGGTTTACAGTCTAATGCATTCTGCAAAGACAATAATTAATAACTAATAACCTAAAACTTTTATTTAATAACAAATTCTTATATTTTAAATTATGGATGACGACATTTAACTTAATTTAAATAATTTAATTAACATAATTTATCAAAAGTAACCTAATTTTTTCTTCATTATTCCTTTTTATTCGTGGTACCTAGTGTAGTTTGTTCCCCTGTGGTACCTAGTGTAGTTTATGTTCCCCTACATTATCCTAGTGCAGTTTGCGTTCCCCAACTTTGTCCGCGTATATTTAATGAAATAAAACGTTAAAACTAAAGAAAATATTACGACCTAACCTAACCAATCGTCAATTTATAAACGTTAAAACTAATGAAGGATCACCTGAAGATCAGGGCCCCCAGCCTTCTTTAGTTAGCTTTATAAAGCTAACTAACTAAAATATCACGACCTAACCTAACCAATCGTCAAGGGCGTACAGTTGACTAACGATTGGTTAGGTTAGGTCGTGATATTTTCGTTAGTTAGCCTTATAAGGCTAACTAAAGAAGGTTGGGGGGCCCTGATCTTCAGGTGATCCCTAACGAAAATATTACGACTTAACCTAACCAATCGTCAATTTATATATATATATATATATATATATACATTTCAACTGCAAAGAACACGCAGTATAAATAACGTAAAGAACGACGCTTGTATAGGAGAACATTCCGCGCAAGATGAGAAGAGAGAACGAACAAATGAAAAAATGAGGTAACCACCCGGGAATCGAACCCGGGATCTTCCGATTGCCGGTCAGATATGATAACCATTACACCACGGGCCTCACTCGAACAAATGCCGTAATTCCTCTACATACGCGCAGAAACCAATGCCCCAAGGGGGCGGTACAAGCGCAACAATTCTTTAACTTCCTAAATTCTTTGCACCCCAATATAACGTATACAATGGAAACTGAGAAAAATGGCTCCCTTCCCTTTTTAGATCTTTTAATTTCGAAAACGGTGATTCTATTACTACATCAGTTTACAGGAAACCCACTTTCACTGGTTTGGGCATGAATTTTTTTAGTTTTACTGATTTCAACTATAAGATGTCTTGTATTAAAACTCTCCTGTTCAGAGGATATAATTTGACCTCTAGTTTTTCCTGACTTAATGATGAATTTAATAATCTAAGATCATACTTTACCAATAATAGTTTTCCTGTTCAATATGTAGATAAACTAATTAGATCCTTCTTAAATAATGTTTATAGCCCTCAACTTCCTTGTATTACAGTGCCGAAGGATATAAAATTTTCTTGGTACCTGAAATGGGTCCTTTGAATAAGGAATTTAAGCTTAAATTTACAAAGTTGTAAGGAAATTTTTTTATCATACTGATTTCCGCATCATATTTATTAATAAAACGTCTTTAGGTAGCTTTTTCTCAGCGAAGATCGAACCCCTGACTCGTTGCGTAGCGGTGTTGTATATTTATTTACCTGCCCTAGGTGTCTCCTTGGGAATTACATTGGCAGCACTGTTCGCTCTCTCAGGGCTAGATTTTATTCGCATATGGGAATAAGTGGCCGAACAGGTAAATTTTAAAAACTAAAGAAGTTTCTAGCATTCGGGAACACAGTATCAAATGTAAAACTGATGTCACTTTAGAAAATTTTAAAATTCTTGTTGTAATACTTGTCCCAACTCACTTAGGATTCTGGAATCGCTTTATATTAAAACTTTGACCCCGACGTTAAATGTTGACTCATCAGCCGTCCCTTTAAACTTTTATAATCCCTCCTCCTTCCCCAATTCCTTATAATCCCCCTTCCCCAATCGCCCTCACCATCTTATCTTATCTTATCTTATCTTATCTTATCTTATGTTTTTCTCGTTTTGTACTTAAATCAGTCTAGCCTCGGATATTGCAGTGAAGGTTAGTTAGTTTTCATTATTCCAGTGTACTATTGTTAATTTTTCCAGTGTATTAATTTCACATTTACTATATGTATTTAAAAATAGCTTCTTAATTTTAAATGTAAATCTGTATAACTTAGAATTTAACCCTCTTTTTTCAGTCTTTTAAAGTTTGCCTTATGAATAGGTTATAGAAATTTTCTTTGTCTGGTTTTTCATTCAATTATTGATTTTAATTTCACATTGTTATCATACAGCCTGAAGATGAGCGTATTTGCTCGAAACGTTGCGCATTAAAGAAGACT
>JAJOZX010004144.1:112500-282500 GCA_023014485.1 Bathynomus jamesi
TGGCCTTCCTGACGGAGTAAGAATAATTTGTTTAAGTTTATATCATTTCACACCTCTAATAATAATGAGTATTAAAGACTCTCTTATTTTCGGATGAAGGTAATAAGTTTGTTGACGTAAAAATGGGGAATGAATGAGAAGAGGAAGAACAGATTCAGCGCCTCTCTTTCCAACGTCTCAACCGAGATGCTATTGCGAAAAAATGTAAATGAAGTGATGTTCCAACAAGATAATGCTTCGTGTTACATTTGACGTACTACCAATAGGTAGGTGGTCCGAGTATATTGATGAGGTATCATTTCTCAACTCGTCTCCTCAATCCCCGCCCTAAACCCAAATGAAGATCTATGAGCAATTTTGAGAAAAAGTGAGGCAACACAAATGTTCGCCAACGAGTGAGCCATATTAAAACCAATAGAAGAATGGGAAAAAATTAGTAGTGCCACTTGAAAGCAGTTTATAGATAATATGCTCAGAAGGGTCCTATGAGTGATATCGGCTAATTACTGAAAGACACAAAATATTATGTTCTCATGATCAAAATTAAATTAACCTTGGTTTTGCTTCCGCCCGAATTGTTCATTCTGACGAAGGTCAAGTTTGTCACTCCACCTTAGACCTACAGTTTAACGTGGAATCCGAACCACGCTCCACCAAGGGGCGATCAGAAATTACAAAGTCAACGCCCGGACTCGATCTCACGACCTCTCGATCAGCAGCCCAGCGTCTTAACCACTAGGCTACCCAGGGTACCCATTTATCTACCAACCAATTTTTTTTATCGTGGAACGATGAACAACTGGGTTTTGCTGCGCGCCGCCTGCCGTCAACGGGTCTCGAACCCTGGTCGGTGGATTCGTAGTCAGCGATGCTAACCACTACACCACCGAGACGCTATCAAATTATGTATTAATATTATTCTTTAATTTTCCCTTATATTACTTCATGTAGAGTGTAGACAATCCTTTTGGCCAAATCTTTCGATCTCAAAACGGGTTCGAGACCCACTTTTTCCAAGTTTCTCGTTAATTGACCTTTCAAATCTAATTTTTAAATATTTGGTCATACTTTTTATTTAAAAAAAAATTACAAAGAAAAAATAACGAAAATAATTACAAAAATAATTCCGTAAATATGTAATGCAATTTAATTATTGATATTATAAATAAATAAATATACAGGGTGTTCTAAAATTACCAAGTAAATATTTGTATGTCTGTCGATCAGAAGTAGGACGTTGTGAATAATGTGTTCAAGTTGAAGGAAGACACTTTGAACATCTAAAATAAACAATTATTGTTGTTTTTCCTTATTGTTGCTTAGTTGGAATAAAATTGTTAAATATCTAATTTTTAAGATAGCGTGTTCATATAAAAGTTTACTAGATAATTTTAGAACACCCTGTATAAATAAATTAAAATAAAAAAATAAGCTAAAAGTGGAGGATTCGAAAAATCGAATCTTTTCCAGACGTGAAATAGTTGTCGCCATCAACTAAAATTATTTTGCAGACATCTTCCACTTTATTTCCTTCCAAACCAGAAGTGATTTGAAGACCTCTCTTCCAATCTAAAGTAGATAAAACGTTTCGACTTTAAAACGTTTCTTCGAGTAATATTTACATTTTAGCGTTTAAGAATATAATCTCGCGGATTTTATAAGAGTTAATTACTTCCATATATATATATATATATATATATATATATATATATATATATATGATGAATAAAACCACGAAGGAAAGGAAACACAGAATGGTGCTCAAGCGCTTTCGTGAAATAATTTTCATATATATATATATATATGGATATGGTACGCAGTCCGGAAAAAAGTCCGCCGAGAAATAATTAACTTCCTAAAAAAAAAAATTTTACTAATCAGTAATGTCTCGTTTCGTTTTTGAAAATTTTATTAGTCACCCAAAAATAAACAGTTATAAACTTTTAGTAATATTTCATTTAATTTTTTAATATACAATTTAGCGAAAATAAAAAAAATTGCCTTTCAAAATTCTCAATAATTTTTGCAATAAAAATACAGTAAAAACTGTACTTATTTCGCCAACAGATTCACGCTATGAAAAATGACTTACTTATAAATGTTGTAGATTATAAAAACAAAAACCGAGAATAACAACAAACAACTTCATGTTCAAAATTTGGTCCAAATTTACATAAAACTCCTTTTCTGGAATTGTGCAGAAACGAGATTGTGTCCTTCGATATTTGAGATATTGTTAACAATCTGTTAACAATGTTAACCCAAATTGGATAACATCAAATTTCTAATTTGACGCATGATATTTCGCATGAAGAGGAGAAGAAACGCGACACAGAGAGAGAGAGAGAGAGAGAGAGAGAGAGAGAGAGTTATTGCTTTATCGTCTCGAATGCAATTGCACTGTTGCATATACTATTAAAGGACTTCGAACGATCGTGAACACACATTTCCTGTTTCTGACTTTCGCTTTCTTATGGAAAGGACTCTTAGAAATGTTACGAATGAAAATTTAGTGTAATAGGATATACCATTATACCAGGTTGTAACATAATTCTGCTCGATTAGAAAACGGACGATAGATAATAGAATAACCTCAAGATAATGTGAAATAGTTTTAGAAATGTTGCAAAATACACGCGGCGACAGGTTCGCACAGGTTTTATCACGATACAGAATGATACAGAATGATACAGAATGACTTAGGCTAGTGTAGGCTTAGGCTAGTGTAGGATTAGGCTAATGAATTTTTTCTCTGGTGTTTTTCATACAGTTACAACGCCACCCCTACGATATTACAGTAATTGATAAAACATGGAGCCCACGAAAGAGCATACTCGACATGTGATGCTGTGTGAGTTTCATAAAGGATCTAACGCTAGTGAATCGTAAAAAACATTCAAAGAGTTTATGGAAATGATGTTGTGAGCGAATGGACGTGTAGGAGATAGTTTGAGAAGTTCAGAAATGGAGACTTCAGTCTGAAGGATTATCAACGAACAGAACGACCAAATGAGTTAGATGAAGAGTTGCTGAAAGCAACAGTGGAGGAAAACCCAACGGTAACTGTAAGAGAACTTGGCCTGCAACTCGGCGTTAGCCATATGACCATTCATCGTCATTTGAAGCTGTTAGGAAAAGTAGTGAAAGTTGGAAAATGGGTTCGTATGATTTGTCAGAAGCGAATCTTCAACATCGAATCTATATTTGCGCATCACTGCATTCTCGGCAACTGCAGGCACCGTTTTTGAATCGGATCGTCACTGGGGATGAAAAATGAGTCCTCTATAACAATATTAAGCGTCGACATCAGTGGCTTAGCCGTGAAACAAAGCCTGAACCTCAGCCAAGGAATGGACCCCATCCAAAGAAAATTTTGCTATGCGTTTGGTGGGATAGCGAGGAATTATTCATTTTGAGCTTCTGCCAGATAACCAAACAATCACAGCTGAAGTGTACTGCCAACAACTCGAACGATTGAAGATGGCATTACAAGAAAAACGTCCTGCATTAATTAATCGCAGAGGTGTTCTATTCCACCAGGATAACGCGCGCCCTCACACTGCTCGAATCACTACTGCCCAATTGGAGGCATTTGGTTGGGAAAAAAAATGCCTCATCCACTTTATTCTCCAGACATCGCACCTTCAGACTACCTTCAGAAGTCTGCAATACCACCTAGATGGACAAAAGTTGCAATCCAGGGAAGCTATCGAAAACGAAGTGATCGCTTTTTTTAACTCGAAATCAAGGGATTTCTTCGAACGTGGCATAAAAAACTTTTCTACAGGTGGGAGGAGGTTATAGAAAAAGAAAGGAATTATAGTGATGCTTAATTTGTCATTATGTCATTTAATTTTTGTTCTGAATGAACTAAAAAATCGGGCAGAATATATGTTACAACCTTATACTTTTGGTGGAAAACCTGACCATACCTAATTTAAGCTAACCCTAAAAAGGTTGTCGATAAACTGGCACGTCATCCAAATGCAATTAGCCCTGAAATTTGATCCACTTTATCATAATTGCGTGTCGTTTATATATATATATATATATATATAATGTTTTTTTAAACCCTTCATGCTATTTTTCTAAAAATTAGTAAGATAAGAATTAATCTTGGTTAATCTTCCGCGAATTTCTTACCGAAGACATATTTTATAATTATTGTTATTGATATTAAAGATTTTAGATAATTTACAATTTTTTAAAAAACATTAAATTACCAAAAACAATAAATAACCTCGCTTTCTTTTGAACTTAGGAGAACACGCTGATAACGCGAGGTTACTCTCCGAGAGACCTTCGCGATATATATATACATATATACAAGACTTTTACATAAAATATACAACTTTGAGTTTAAATATAAGAGTAATCTACTGCAGTATATTTACTTGTAAATAAAATTATTGCTAAATAAATATATAATAGACTCATAAATGCAAATAAAATACTAAAATATAACAGCGCTACGTCATATTATACCCGTCACCTACTCGCAGTCGTCTCACAATCACTCCTCTCGCGTCTTCCTATCGTTGTTGAACGCTTCAGTTATTCTCATTTTGGCTCTTCTTAACCGAGAATAATTATCCTTTTTTTTTGTTATTCGTTTACCACATTATCAAACTCCAAATCGAATCTGACCAATGACCTATATAATAGCCAGCGTTTGCTTTTTGTATACGTAGAAAGGAAGGGGGCTGAGGGCAAGCGTCCGCAAAAGTGGCCCCCCTCCACAGAAGACGGAGAGAGCCAAAAAACAAGGTCTCCAAGGCTCAATGATGCCATTTTTCTTAATCCAAGCACTCGTAAGAAACAGGTTATGAGCCGTCTTTCAACTTTTTCTTATAACAAGTTGCTCGACTTAATCAGCTTTAATCTTCAATAATATAAAGATGCAATGAGTTTGTTTCATTTTCGTGTTCAGGCGAAGCAATACTCGAGCAACTAATGCACACAGCAACTGTAAATTTGGCGGCGATTAATTTAAAATTTTGACGTTTTTATTAAAAATGTAAAAAACAAATATAAATTAAAGTTTACTAATGATGAGATAACATTTTTTGGCAAAATGAACTTCTAAATTATTCCTTCATTAAAAGTATCCGTTAATTTTAATATATATTTTACGTTAACGTTTCAAAGACTTTTTATTGGATTGTCATAATCATATTTCTTATCACTGATAATGAGTGAGGAAGGCCAGAAACTGGTACAGCGCTCAGGCCAGACTAATACCGGCCATTGCGCTAATTCCCAGATTATTACTATATTACTAGCACCATCGGGAGTCAACCCCTGACCTTTGTTTCTTCACCTTGTTTATAGGGAAACGATGATGTTACCTACTAGGTCACGGGCACTGGCAAATTTACTAGATCGTGGAAAATATTAGACGTTTAGTGTAGTCTTTCTTCTATACGAAGTTTAAGCTTTTAGAAGTCGGGGGCCGGGGTGGAGATTCAGTACTCCATAAATTCCTTAAAGTGGGGTCACCAATCCAGGCGAAATTATCCTGTTGGAAGAAAATTTCAGTGAAGTCTGGGTTGCAGCGACGTAATTCAGGAATGAATGGATGGTGCAACTTGCCACACAAGCAATGAAACAAGGCAACTGTTGCAAGAAACATTTCCAAATCATGTTGTTTCAGAATTTGAGGACATTCTATGGCCACCCCGATCACCTGACCTTACGTCTTCAGATTTTTTTTATGGGGCTACTTAAAGTCCAAGGTGTATGTGGCTAGACCAAGAACATTACCTGAACTGAAAAACAACATCAGAGATGAAATAATCCGCATTTCTCCTGGCACACTTTAGCAAGTTATGGACAATTTCTTTTTTCCGCTGCCGTGAATGCATACGTTTCAAAGGAAATCACCTGACATCAGTCATTTTCCAAAAATGAAGAAATCTGATTACCACCAATATTTCCACATTGTGTTCTTTCAAATGTCTCGCATCTTGAATTTTTAATGTCCAAATAAAGCAATTTATCAACAAAACAAATGTGTCCATGAATTACTTGTCACCCTATACAAGACATCTTGAGGTCATATTGTGGGTCAAATTAAACTAAATTTAATAAAATTAGGTCCGTAGAGAATATTAATTTATTTAGGGTTTTTTTAATTGTTATTGGAGATGTTTTTAAGTAATTTTGAGGAATGGATTCTCGTTTCAAAGAAATGGAGTGATTTCCATATCGCAAAACTCGTCCGCCTTTATTTGAACCCCCTTTTAAATCTCCACATGAATGGGGTGGGAACGAGACAATGCTTCTGCGTGACTGTCCAAATTGCAAATTAGTTGGTTGATTCTTTTATCCTTCTGCACGCGCTCATTTCGCTCAATTTACATGCAGAACGTCTGGAAAACAGAACAAGTTCTTGACGACAGACGATGGTCCTGCTTCTATACTAACAGCCCAAATCGAATATATGTTAGTGATTTGGTAGTTAAATAATAGTCTGTGGAAATCTGTTTTCCTCGAAGGAGATTGAAAATTTTCTACGTATGGATGTGAGATAGATATTGGATAATAACAGCCTTTGGCTGAAAAGTTTGCTATATATATATATATATATATATATATATATATACGTATATATGAGGGGGATGAGGCGGGATGCTGCAGAGGGGTCGACCGCAGGTCGATCCTGAACCGTCGTTCAAACTCAACAAAAGTAAACAAAAGTAAATATAGCAAACTTTTCATCCAAAGGCTGTTATTATCCAATATCATATATATATATATATATATATATATATATTAGTTGTGTGTGTGTGTGTGAGATGGTTTTGATAATAAAATAAACATGTCAAAAATATGATGAAATAATTTTTAAAATAAATTTTGTTTCGTTCTTCAGTTAGCCTTCTTTAGTTAGCTTTATAAGGCTAACTAACGAAAATATCATGACCTAACCTAACCAATCGTCAAGGGCGTACAGTTAACCTAACGATTGGTTAGGTTAGGTCGTGATATTTTCGTTAGTTAGCCTTATAAAGCTAATTGAAGAAGGCTAACTGAAGAACGGTACACAAACTGGAAAAGGTCCCGATAAAGTTACTAAAACCTTAAAATTTACCCCTTCGTTAATATTCTTTTTTTTATTATTATTAATAGTTGTAGTCCAGCAATAGTTTCATCTTTGTCATGTGGTACTTTTCCTTCTTGCTGGGAGTTCGCTTCCATTCACCTTGTCCCAAAGAAGGGTGACCGCTTTCAACTCTCCAACTATCGTTCAATTGCTCTGATTTCTTGTTTCTAAAGTTTTTGAATCTATCCTTAATAGGAAGATTCTTAAACACTTCTCTTCTCATAATCTTCTTTCAGATCGTCAGTATGAGTTCCGCAAGGGCCGCTCTACTGGCAAACTTCTGGCATTCTCCGAAAAGACTTAAATTTTAAAGAAATCCCTCCCCCATTGTAATTTTTTTGGAGGGCGGAGGGGGTGTATTCGAAAGTCATGTCAGGGACCATACAGCCAATGTGGACCTCCTCTGATACTGATTTTTAGTAATAGTTAAATAAAAGTTAATTAAACCTTACAAGTAGTTTTTTATTAATTAGAGTATTCAAGTGCAATATTTAACACCCTCAACAAGGGCGGATCTATGGGGTGGGGGTGGGGTTCGGTGACGTCCGGAATCCCCCCCCCCTCAATTTCTTGCGCGTGCCATTTTTCAACCGCAAGTGCCCTATATGAATGATGTGTATGCCTCTGAAAACAAATTTTGTTTTCGTAAATACATCATGGCTATTTTATTTTATTCAAATTCTATTTTGAGTCTTTATCTGTATACATCGTACTTCCAAATTTGTAATTGCAGTGGTTTTCATAGGTGCCCTTAGTACTGGTGCAGCCCTATCACTATTTTTATTTTCATCTTATTCTGATAGAAGGCCCGTAGCCAGGAGGGGGGTCGAACAACCTCCTCCCCTCGTTCGACACCCCCCTTGACAGGAAAGGTCCACTTTTGTAACCATAGTTATAACTTATGATGTGATATTATAATATATAATATCATTTAGCAAATAAACGTTGCATTTTTTTTGCATTTTCTTTTGAAACTTCACAAACTTCTCTAAACTACTCTAAACCCCCACCGCAGTGACTAGATCGTTGCACCAAAAAAGTCCGCCTTTCTACAATTTCGACCCCCCCCCCCCTTTGGAAATCCTGGCTACGGGACTGGATAGTTCCTTTAATTGGCAAGACATTTGTAATTGTTTGAAATTTTTTTTGCAATAATTGTCGTACCCAAAATAGATTTTTAGTTTGTATCATATTTTAATGAAACTGACCTAATAAAACAATACAATTGATTTTACACTCGCTCATTGATTGTCTGTTTTTAGTACTGTGCCCTTTTTATTTTAGGGGGGAGTGCCCTTTTTTTTTGGAACCCCCCTTGCTGAAATGTCTAGCTCCGCCCTTGCCTCAATGATAGATATTTCTCAATTAAATTTGATTATTTAATCAAACTAAAGTGTTTCCTACACGATTTTGAAGCTTATATCTTCTGCCAATTATTTTTTTGTATCTTTTTTATTATACTGATACGATTCTGCTCATTTCTTGATTGAAACTCCATTTTTTTACGTGTTCTTGTGTGTGTGTGTGTGTGTGTGTGTGTGTGTGTGTGTGTTCTTGGCTACTTACGAATCCGCGACAATCTTCAGGATACACGCTGAACTCAACGGGATACGAACTCGCGTGTAACGATATATCGGTATCGTCATTGTTTCAGATTTATTTTTTCACTGGAAATTATTAAATATCCTGAAAACTTTAATATAATGAAGGTTAGGTTATAGTAAGGATAGTTTAAGTTAATTAAATTATTTTAGATTACGTTAAATGTCGCCATCCACAAATGAAAGTGTGAAAATATCGCGATTTTGTCGGGTGTCAAGTACGTGTTTTCAGCTAAAGCCGAAGACGATCTAAACTTATACATATAATCTAATTTCTAATCACTCAATCTTATAATGAAACTTATCCTAAATCGGATTTGTTCATAATATGAATTACAACTTGAAATGAGAAGCGTCATAATCTCTAAGTATATTATATTATATTATATTATATTAAAGTTTCAATAATTATAACTTCGTTGGAACAAGGATGTTCTGTAATCGAGTTACTGAGTTTGCATCTTGGATGAAGTACACTATGATGTCGTCTGTACTTTGTGATTCTTCCAGCGTGATTAGTATTATACAAGGTGTTCCACAACTCTGTGTAGGACTAAATATAGCCATTAAATGAAACTCTACACTTATTTATGGGACATCCTGTAGTGACGGGCGGCGGCGGCGGCGGCGGCGGCGGCCTTATCTTAAACACTGTTATTTATAGTCATGTAAAGAATGTACAAACATCAGGCACCTTTTCGAATGTTCACTCCACTGCTTCATCAATGCTTCCCAAACAGGGATAGGAAAAATTATATTTTTACTTTCTTTACCCTCCTGTTTCTGTAAGAGGCGGAGCTACATCAATAAGTCCTGTCCTGAGCAGGAGTAAAGCGATGTTTTCATTAAAGAGCCAGAAATAGTAGATGTATATCTTAACCGTAGAAGGCCAGTGTGGGACCTTACACATAGCTACTGGTGTCGGGTTTACGTAACCCCATAATGATAATTACATTTATAGGTTAACTTAAACAATTTATTGTTACTAAACAATAATAAAAATTAACTTTCGTACAATAAAAATGGTTTTTTTCCAGAAAAATAAGTGTACTTTCATTATAATAGGCCACGTTGGCTTTCTACGGTTAAGTGAAATACAGAAAGTTGAAGAGACAATTAAAATGTGTGACCATCCCCAAATGTGCAAGTAACAAGAGATTTTAACGTTCGTGGCCTTACATTACCTATAGCCATGGTCTTACAACTGACGAACGATTTAGTAAGACTCTTTCGTGTCGTACTTCACCATTCTCCTAAAGTACACCAAAAGTGGATCTTTTCGGTTTGACGGCCTGTAATATTTTTTAACATTACTTGTTTTTTATTGTCCAATTTTAATCGAGGATTTCAAAAATAACATTCATGGTTTAGGAAACAAATAGTGAGGCAGTTATACATTTTACTTTGGAGAATATCATATACGCTTTAAGATTCCAAAATTCCTGAAAGTTTTAGGTCAACTGTACACTCATGACGATTGGTTAGGTTAAGTCATTATATTTTCGTTTGTTTTGACAGTAAACTAACGAAAATATCATGACTTAACCTAACCAATCGTCAAGGGCGTACAGTTGACCTAACCTGGCATTCTGTTAACATAACTGGGCATTCAGTTAACGTAACCAGTTGGTAGAGTCTAGAATTTGACGGTCCCGTAGCCATGCCTCGTTTTTTTCCGCCGGCTGTCAAACCAAAAAGATCCCAATACAGTTTAAAATATATATTTTAAATTTGTTAAATTGCATATAACTGCCTCACTATTTGTTTCTCTAAAACATGAATGTCATTTTTGAAATCCTCGATTAAAACTGGACAATAAAAAACAAGTAATGTTAAAAAATATTATAGGCTGTCAAACCGAAAAGATCCTCAAAAGTGCATCAAATAAGGTGTTATTTGCTGTACTTTTCTAACACTGTTACAAAAGTGTTTTCATTATTTTGTCCAGCTCCACTTTCATTCGAGCTTCGCTATGGTTGGTGTTATGAAGGGTTTCACAAAAGCTGCCCTCCCATGGTATACTCACTTGGTCACTTATCTTGCAGTTGTATCGATTGATAGTGATTGGTACGAACTAAGTTCAAGCTCTGAACGAAGTTTTGATGCAGTAGGCTTTGGGTTCAAGCTTCACAATTCGTTAAAAATCTCTTCCGTCAAGTTTCATCGAGATACATATGGGCAATTTGGACAACTTTTGTCACTAAGGCACCGGCCAAATGAACGTCTGAACATGATGCCCCTTTCAAAGTCGGTTAAATCTTTTCTTTCATATATTGTGAAAGAACAAAAAAAAAAAATCAGTATTAAAATAACAGGTTTTCTCAATATGATGGACATCTACATATCGGTTTAATAAAAACTATAACGCCGACAACGATATCGGAAAAAGTACCGAAAATGCGAATGTTCCATTATTCTGATCAACTCATATACATATATTTGAAAGCGTATCGCGTAATAGTATACCTTACAAAAAGCCTGAAAAAGCAGTCTAAAGAGCTTATGCTTTCCGAAATCTGAAACAACCTTTTTAAAAATCAAAAAGTATTGGGTTCGATGATGAAACGAAAATTGTTCGTAAAACACACCACACACACACACACACACACATATATATATATATACACACACACACACATATATATATATATATATATAATATATATATATATATATATATATATATATATAAGGGTGTATGACTGTATGTGTGTATGTGTGCACGCGGGCGCTTCAAAATACTTGTGTGTATAAGTGTTTCATTGAAAGATGTGTATATATAGATGTATGGCACTGTGCCAGGTGTGATCAATACACAATTTCAAAAATTACCTGTACATGTATATTACACACACACACACACACACATACACACGAGAGTGCATATTGTCAATCACAGCATGGCAAAGGCGTTAGGTGTCGATATTAGTAAAAATACACTTTAAAATGTGGAACATATTTTTTATTATTATTATTATTATTATTATTATTATTATTATAATAATATATGCATATAAAATTCTTTTCTCTTTACAAAAATAAATAAATAAAAAATAAATATTGATTTACAAATAATTTTCTATTTTGGAATATTTAAATATATATTTGTAAAACAATTGAACCAAAAATAGACTATATATACAGTATATATATATATATATATATATTCCTATCCTATCGAAAATAAACGCATATAACTGTATACGAGTATATACACAAATCTATTGATCGCGTACAAGCGCGAATATTATCTTCATATTTATACACAGTGATGGTGATTACGAGTGCATACGAATTTTTTTCAGCCATTGTTATCAATAAGTAAATATATATATTGCGGTAGTCAACAACAAGTTCTGTTAACATAGATTTTGGCATTTTGCAAGACCGTTGTTTCAGTTTGCTTTTGGTGGTCGTAGTGGGTGTACGCGCTTGAATTTGGTCTCCGATCAGTTGACCAAATTTTGTATTTAACAATACCCTGAATTAAAATAACGGCATCTCTTTTAAAATATTATGAACAATTAAGAGGAACCAATGGTTCTACAGTGATGTAACAGTATTTTCAACTGTAATTATATCATATTTACTGATCTGTGTACATATATTACAGTAATACAGTTATTAATACTGCAAAACACTTTTTGACTAATGATTGGTTGAAAGTAACACGCTGCTCGTCACTTGAGAATATATTAGACAACTGCCAGGTACGCTTACTTTATAATATATATATATGAGGTTTTGTTGCTAATCTATTTATAGATATTCAGGTATCATAACAGCTAAATATATTCATGCATTTTTTTAACGTGTTTCTATTAATAACTTTATTGGTTCAGCATTGACTTCCTCTGGAGTCCATATTTGAATTTTTGGACAAAATTGTTTTAAGTCCTGTAATTAGTTCAGTAATGTGGAAGGGGCGGATCAAATGCATTCTACACCCGTTGGGAGAGGTATATAATAGGCCTATAAGGTACAAAGGGTGGATCATTTTAAGGTCAGGGTACGGTAAGTGCCCCTCGTAATTGTAAGTACTCTTAAAATTTTATTTTACAAAAAATTAAAACTAGTAACATGCAGTGTTTCTCCTGAAGAAGTTTGGTTGAATGAGATCTAATCGTTTTTCTCGTCAGTATAAATTACGTAGAGGTTAAGCGACATTGGATCTGTTCAGCAGTTGGGTGGGTGACCGACCGACCGACCGTCCTCTGCGTTCAGATGTAGTCACCCATAGTTAGTTCGTGTCTTATATAAAGCTGTAGGTCCCCTCTATCGCATAATGACTTTCGCCTTTGCGAAGACGATTAAAAAACCCTAAATTATTATCTTTTATGAGAATACTGTATTTTATCTCTCTGCAAATGGATATAAACTCGGGTCCAGTACCCGAGTTCTTTGAATAACGGAACTGAAAAGCGATGTTTGTTCGCAGTCGGCTACTTAACCCTTAATCAGGTGGGTGGGTTTGGCAGATCACTTAAGGTGGGGATGATGTGGGTATGTCAGACCCTACCCAACATATTACCCAACGACTGATACGAAATTATTATAAAATTACAGCTTTAGATCGCTTTTAACTTGGATAACCTCCATAGGCCCAAGTGGCTTCATGTTTTCAAAATGTAATGTAATGAAAATGTTAAATTGCGTCCATAGAGCGTTAAACAATATATTTGTTTACATAAACATTCGGATGAAATATTAATAGGCCCTTAACATAAACATTCGGATGAGAATATTATGAGCCCTTAACCTAAAAGGGATAGGCCAAGCAGCCGCATCATAAAAAATAACAATGTTGAAAATTTTGACGTCATACAATGGGACATTAGGATCATCTGAAGATAAGGGCCCCCAGCCTTCTTTAGTTAGCCTTATAAAGCTAACTAACAAAAATATCACGACCTAACCTAACCAATCGTTAGGTCATCTGTACGCCCTTGACGATTGGTTAAGTTAGGGCGTGATATTTTCGTTAGTTAGCCTTATAAAGCTAACTAAAGAAGGCTGGGGCCCCTGATCTTCAGGTGATCCGAACGTTAAAACAAAGGAAACATTTTGCGTGTCAATAACGGAATTAAAGGTGTTAATTTTATTGTTAAACGCTTTGGATATACAATTTAACGCTAAAATTAATCTCGTAATTAGATATTAACAGAACAAATAGAGCGTTAAATATATGGACAAAAAAATATTAACGAAATTTTGACGTTTCAATTTTCAGTGATATAATACAAAATGTACAATATACAATATATATATATTGGTTTTCGTTTCCCCCCGAATTGTTCATTCTGGTCAGGTTTGTCGCCCCACAACTACACCTAAAAGTGGAATCGGAACCACGACCCTCCACCACGACGACTCAGTTCCATGACATCCAGCTCAGCAGCCACGCATCTTAACTTCTAGGATATATATATATATATATATATATATATATATATATAATATATATATTAACTAATTAATAATAAAGTAGTATTCTTGTTCCAAAGATTAAAATAAGTGTCTCACATTTAGCGGTGACATTTTTAATTTAAGATTTAATTAATAAAGCAAATCGCTAATAGCACATCTTGCTCTTCACGACCTAAAACATGTGACCTTCACATATAGACTTCCAAAAATAGATTTACTGTTTTCCTCCTCCTGAAGAGGAAGAATGAAGAATAATAGCTTAGAAATATCTTCCTTAAATTTTAGCGTATCGTACCAAAGTCAAAATACGATCGCGCAACGTTATTAAACTGATTCGTTGTATTATTTTGTATTATAATTTAAAAAATGTATTTGTGTATTAAAATAAAATGTGATTTAACGATCAAACAAGTTTGGATGTTGTTTAACGCTTCACACTACGTTGTTTAACTCCGTTGTTAAGGTGACCGTTTTAATAAATTACTGTATTAGAAACGAAAATGACCCCAACTAACTACTATAAATTAAACGCTCAATAAATAGCTATTTTCGGGGTCATATCTACGCCTGCATAGAACTGACTGCAAAGTGACGCAGCAGTAAATAGGCCATCCCGTATATATATATATATATATTATTTGCCGTTTTATTTTTTACATGTATCGACAGTTGTTTACATTTACATTACAGGGTGTCTCAAAATAAATTAAAAAAAAAATCTTAACTATATATTTATTAGTTGAGGTAGCAGCAAAATCGAAATTCCATTATATTCTGGAGAGTTATAAATTTTATTTAAGTCAGTTAATAAGCTCGTACGAGTCTTCCATCATTAGCTATAATTAATCTTATTCTGGGTTCAAATTCTGAAAAAGTTTTCCAGCACAGCTTCAGGGATGGACATGACACCCATCACGGATACGATGTTTTAGCTCCTGAAGATCCCTTGGTTTGTTTTGGTAGACTTTTGTTTTCGAAACGCCCCAAAGATAGAAGTCCAAAGGGGATAAATTGGGGGATCTAGGAAGCCATTTTCTAGGTCCTTTCCTACCAACTCAGCGCCCTGGAAATGTTTCGTTCGAGAATGTCCGAACTTTTCCGAGAAAAAAGTGGTTGTGCGCCATGTTGTTGGAAGGTTGTTCTTTGTAACAAGCAGGGAGTTCCTCGTAACTGTGGAATAAAAAAAATCCTCCAGCATCTTTGGGTTAGAACCAGTTACAATTGATTCGTTAGAAAAATAAGATCCGTAGTTGCGAGAACGTGACAAAGCACACCCTGTCACGTTCATAGATTTCACGTGGGTTGTGTTCACCCCAAATCCTACAGTTACGGCGGTTTACTTTGCCTGAAACATGAATTGTAACCTCCTTAATCACGTGTCTTCTTTAAATTTTTTCAACACCTGTAAAAATAAAACGGCAAATAATATTTATTTTGAGATAACCTCCATACAAGAACTTCGTCAAGAACACAATCCCTTTTCGTGTCTTGAAACTGTTTTTATAGGAACTATTCATACATTTAACATGTATGTATTTTAACACAAATATACAAAACTTAAAGTAAGATTTATACCCTGATACTCTACGTAATTCACTTTTCTTTTATGTTTAATATTGTTTAAATTACTGTAATCTGGATATAATCTTAAATCACGATGTTCCAATGTGATATTCAGTTTCGTTTGCATAAGAATCATTTATAATGCTAACACACACATTAGTGTGAATTGTTTCAATGTATGACTTCACTGTTTGAGCGTTACTTTATACTTTTTTATGTTTTTTCATACAAATTTGTGAATAGCACTATATATATATATTAGTCAATCTGTGAAACCAGTCATTTCATGTAATGCCTAAAAATTTCAGGTATTTCGCGTAATTCGATTAAGCGATTAATGACTTCGTGAAGGTTAGGTTAGGTTAAGTTAGGGTGGTTAGATTAGATTAGGTTAGGTTAGTAATACGTATTACCTATGTTTAAGGGTCACAGGTATTACGGGAAATGACTGAAATTTTTAGGCATGATGTGAAATGACTGGTTTCACAGATTGACTGTAACACACACACACACACACACACACATATATATATATATATATATATATATATATATATACACAGGGTGTTTGAAAACTTTCTGTACAAATTGTAATGGGGGATAGGCAACACCAAGACAAACCTTTTCGTCTATAAGTGTGTGTCCGCTGACGTCACCATTCGGCGCGAGAGGGCGCCGCTGCAATTGGCTAAAAGGTGAAGTGGGCTAGACTCGCGTTTGCCGCGGGCATTCTTAAATCGGACGTAGTACGCGTAACATGGAGCGCTTCACGACTGCTGAGATGGCTGACATGCATATGGTGTATGGGGCTGCCAATGGAAACGGAAGAGCTGCTGTGAGGTTGTACCGACAGCGCTTCCCAAACAGACGTGTGCCAAACCACCAAACGTTTGCGCATTTGCATCGGCGACTGCGAGAAACTGGAACATTCCATGCAAACATGCATGACACTGGTCGGGAGAGAAACGTGCGCACTCCTGACATGGAAGAAGAAATCCTACGGCGATTTGAGGACAATCCAAGCGCAAGCACGCGAGGTGTTGCACGTATCCTCGGTGAACCACGACCTGGTCTGGAGAGTGTTGCACGAGCAGCAGTTACATCCGTTTCATCGTCAGAGAGTCCAGGCATTACAACCTCGGGATTACCCTCTTCGTGTGGAATTCGCACGCTGGTTTCTGCAGCAGACAGCGGTGCAGCCTAATTTTCCGGCTTATGTGCTGTTCTCAGATGAGGCCTGTTTCACACGTGAGGGTGTGTTTAACATGCACAATTCTCACGTGTGGGCGCACGCAAATCCACATGCTACACGGGTGCATGCTCATCAAGAACGGTTCGCCGTCAATGTTTGGGCGGGTATCGTCCATGGCAAGTTGATTAGGCCGTACCTGCTGCCTGCCCGACTCGACGGGCGGGTTTATCGGATATTTCTTGAAGAAACGTTGCCGGAACTGCTGGAAGATGTTCCCGTGGCTATTCGTAGACGAATGTGGTTTCAACACGTCCGATTTAAGAATGGCCGCGGCAAGCGCGAGTCTAGCCCACTTCACCTTTTAGCCAATTGCAGCGGCGCCCTCTCGCGCCGAATGGTGACGTCAGCGGACATACACTTATAGACGAAAAGGGTTTGTCTTGGTGTTGCCTATCCCCCATTACAATTTGTACAGAAAGTTTTCAAACACCCTGTATATATATATATATATATATCTTCAGGTATCTTGAATGATACTGTAAATTGTTTGTAGGTTGTGCAACCTCTATATAATACAGTCAAAAGAACTTGTAATTTAATTGAAACAAAATATTTAGTTTGGATTTTGTAGACGAACTTTAATAAAGTATTTTGTTCAAAATTATCAAGATCAGTTTTGTTAAAATTTAACGGTACTTGTAGGTTATCTCCCCCCCAACCAATTTCGACAGAATATTTTCGTTAAAACTAACGAAAATATCACGACTTAACCTAACTAATTATAAAGGGCGTACAGTTGATCTATTATTAATTATAACATTGTTTGTTTCTGGAATAGTATTTACTATTTACTAATAGATAAACTGTACGCCCTTGATAATTGGTTAGGTTAAGTCGTGATATTTTCGTTAGTTTTAACGAAAATATTCTGTCAAAATTGGGGGGGAGGGAGATAACCTACAAGTACCAATTTAACTAATTAAATGATGATACTTCAAAATAAATTTGGTTTACATTAAATAAATATACGATTACAGTATATTTACTTGATATTAATAGTTTTTAAATTTCTCACGTGAAATGAAGACCATTTCTCAGTAAAGAGACTCTTATATGCGTTTAATCTAAATCCAGTTTAGTTTAAAGTTCATTAGTTATCACTTATTTAGTTCCGTTTTGGCAAAAATGGGCCTAATTTTGAAGACCGTATTATATTTGTCTAAAATTCAAACGAATTTTTTGTTTTGTTTAAATTTGAGTAAAGTTTTGGAGCTATTGAAGAATAGGGACCCCAGCCTTCTTTAGTTAGGCTTATAAGGCTAACTAACGAAAATATCACGACCTAACATAACCAATCGTTAGGTTAACTATACGCCCTTGACGATTGGTTAGGTTAGGCCATGATATTTTCGTTAGTTAGCCTTATAAAGCTAACTAAAGAAGGCTGGAGTCCCTATTCTTCAATAGCTCCGTTTTTTTTAGTGTAGGTCTACAAATTCTGACTCTGAATTTATTTTCTACAGGATAGGCTACAAAGTTTCGTCTTGCTTTCAACATTAAGCCTATGAAAGAGTTATAATAAACTGTACAATTTAAAATCAAATTTAGGAGGGGAGAGAGAGTAATTCTACGAAATTTAGTTCTTGTTCAAATAGGCCTATCGATTAAATTTACGATACGAGAAGTGTGAACTTCTCCCATTTTACTCTCATAAATTAAGTAGGCTTAAGTTGCTTTTGACCATAAATGTGGTCTTTGAGAGACTTATATAAGATTTTCAGTATCAATATTAGGATGTAGAAATTACTTTCAAATGTCTTAAGTTTCTATACATGAAACTGAACACAGTCAAGTGATTTTAAGCCGCTGTTAATGATGGAAGTTTAGAAATATGTATTAAAAAAGAGAAAAATCAGTAGCACGTTTTAAGTCTCACAGATTTTAAGCCACTGTTAATGATAGAAGTTTAGAAATATGTATTAAAAAATAAAAAATCAGTAGCACGTTTTGAGTCTCAGATTGTGAGCCACTGTTACCGATGTCAGTTTAGAAATATGCTTGAAAAATATCAGATCGGTATGACGTTGTATAACAGATATAACGTCGTATAGCGGATTCAGTTATGTGTGGGGAAAATTGAAATGGGGTTTACTGAATAAAATATGAACGGAAGAAAAGGAATATCATTAATTTATAAAAGCGTTGGTGACCATACTTTTTACTATATGTGTAAAGTTAACGGAGTGACCTTTCAGCTTGAAAACGTGACTCTGTAACACTTTCTGCCCCATAATAAATAATGGCACATTAAAACTGAATAAGAGAAACCATATTTTATTCATATCAATCCAGATATTGAATTATATCAGTTGCGCACATTCGTCGAAATGCCAGGTTTGAATCGACGCATTACGACATGTTGGTACGCGTTGGTACGGACAAATGAAAAACGTAATTGGTTGTATTCGTTATAAAGATAAAGTATTCTTTAATTTAGAGTGAATATCACTAGCATAATATGCAAAAATTCACCATATATTTTAGAAACTTGCATTTGTTTTTTATAAGGGGACCCTTGTCCAGTGTAGTTTATCTTTACGCTTCCTCTTTATGGGTTTGGAAATAAAGGTTCTTTTACAACCAACGATTAAATAGAGGATATAACAAAAATCTCTCTTTTGCGTTGTTCTGTTGTATATTTATAGTGTGTTGTTATGTAGTTTGGTGATCTTGTTAGAAGGTGCTTTTGGGGATCGGCCCACTTTTATTTTGTGAATAGAACGCGTAAACACAGCTTTTGATGGGTTGGTATATGGGTTGTGGAGTTTGTGTTTTTCACAACAACACACACACACACACAATTAGATTTTAACCCCTTAACTGCGCTACTTTGGCGCCATACATATTTTTTATATACAGGGTGTACACAAATTATTTTTACAACTTCTTTCTCAAATAAAAATGTTAGGAAATGAGGTACACATACCGTTTTGGCGCCAACTATGAGAGAAAGTAATAAAGTTTCACATACCTCAAACACATTCAACATGGACACTATTTGTCACACGTAAGACGTTCAAATGGTATTCTATCTCCATCCATGTACGCTGCAACATTTCAACATCAACTCTTGCAAACAGCAGGTCTGGTCTTTAAATCGTCGATGTTGGCCACTGGAGTTGTGTACACGCAGTCTTTTACATAACCCCATAGAAAAAAGTCACAGGGTGTTATGTCGGGTGATCTGGCCGGCCAAGAGATGGGTACCCCACGGCCAATCCACCGATTTGAGAAATGTATGTTAAGGGAATTTCGTACTAATTTCTTAATTTGTGTACACCCTGTACAATAATCAGAAATCTGACAACTACCATGTGAAACTTTATTACTTTCTCTCACAGATGGCGCCAAATTGGTGTGTGTACCTCATTTCCTAATATTTTTATTTGAGAGAAATTGTAAAGATAATTTGTGCACACCCTGTATATGGTTGAGAGTTTGTGTGCTTATGTACATATATTCTGCATGAATAAAATCAAAAGACGTTTGTGGAATATTTCAAATGTAAATTTATGATTTTCATATAAAATGTAATAATAATAATTATGACATCATTCGTTTATATATATATATATATATATATATATATATATATATTAGCATCATATGGATTAACGAAAGAAAGAAAAAGTGTCGATCATGTGGAATTGCGAAGATTTCAAATTCATTTAATTTCATTTCGAAGGCGGAGATAGAGAGGTGTTTTTGATCAAATGTTAACATGTTGAATCTAAACAGATTAAATATAAAACCCATTTATTACCTTCATGTTTTAAATATAAACCTATTTATTAACTTGACATTTCAGCTACGTTTAATTACGCGATTAAAGCGAATGTTTATATACAAAATACGAACGCATCTTCAAATATTACTGAGTGATATACAAAATATTTTGCCAAATTAAATGAGCTGAAATGAGGCCGGCCATTACAGTCGATTTTTTAATGGGAAGTGATCTGCTGTCATTTCTTTTCTTTAACTTCATTTTTAATGGTTTCCAAACCAAAATTGTTTATTTTTCTACATGAAGAAAGTATTATGAAATTATGTATGAGATTTTCATAAAATAATGAAATTAAGTAGGATAAGTTGTTAAATTCATGAAAGATTAAAACATTAACGTCAGCTAACCTTCCGCCCGAATTGTTCATTCTGACCAGGGTACCCATTTATCTACCAACCACTTTCTTTTTTGTGTGGAAGGATGAACAGCTGGGTTTTGCTGCGCGCCGGCTGCCGCCACCGGGTCTCGAACCCGGGGTCGATAGATTCGTAGTCAGCGACGCTAACCACTACACCACCGAGTCGCAGTTAACATAAATATTATAGACAAATTGTATTGGACTTTTTAAGGAAACATTAACTAAGTGTAATATTGAAGCTTTTGTAAATTTAGTATAAAATTAAATGAACATTTTATAGAATTATGCAACCTTTGGTTTTAAAATATCAATTTTCATGTCAAAATTACGCATCTGTGACAACTTATACCCTGCGTATCCAATACCAAATACTGTTCCTACACATACATATACTGTATAATTATATCCCTATGCACATGTATATACACACAAATATGCTTTAAAATTATAACGTATTACTGAACTGGTTACACGATAGGCGAAGATTATATAACATTGAGAATACTGAAGATTGCGCCATTGCCGTTTCAGAATTGGGGAATGTCTGTGCATGATGCGGTGTTGAGATTACCAAGATGGCTTTTTTAAGAGAGATTTGAAACCGGAATGGGATGATGATGGTTTGATTAGAGTAGGAGCGATTTGGGACTCTCTGAAGGAAATCTAAATATTTCGCTGAATTGTCCCAATTTTCTAATGATTTCGAATGATTAAATTTTAAATGTTTCGTTATTTATTTGACTGGACATTGGAGTAGACATTTCGCTAAACATCTGGTGTTACACTTGGCTAAACGTTTCATGTACTATTTAGATTTGTCCCAACTTTCTGGACATTGAAAGTGTTGAACCATGAAGTGTATAGCAAACTGCTGAGCAAGATGCTTAGAGAAATGCCAAGTAACTTTACTTGTAGGTTAAAAAAATCATGTTTGCTATTACTTTTAATTAAAGAAAGTTAAGCACTAACTTTGAAAAAGTTATATGAATGAATCCAACTTTCTAGTGATTTCAAATGATTAATTTCTTGATATTTCAGTAATTACTTTGGTGGACATTGCAGTAAATGTTTTGCTAAGTATGTGGTTTTACAGCCGGCTAAATGTTTCAAATACTGTACTAATTAGATTCGTTCCTACAAAAATGTGGCAATTGAGAACAGAAAACAGAGGAAAAAACCAATTTTTATAAATGAAAAAGATTACAAAATCAACTTTTTGGAGCTCCAGAAAGTTGGGACAAATCTAGACATCTAAAACATTTATCCGGCTGTAAAACGAGATGCTGTGAGCGAAACGTTTATTCCAGTGTCGAGCAAAATAATTAGTGAAAAATCTAGAAATTAATCATTTGAAATCAATTGAAATTTGGGTCAAATTCATGTTTAGCGAAATGTTTAGATATTTTTTGAATGTACTTGTTTATTTGTGAATAAATTGTAGTGTAAATAATGATTTTTTTTAATCAATTTCATATGAACGCAGAATTTTTACGGAAGTTTCGCCACTTTATAAAATTTCACCGTTTGAAACCTGTCATATGATCATTGATGTTATGAAGGAAGCTAAACAAGCAATATTATTATTATTATTATTATTATTATTATTATTATTATTATTATTGGGCCTTTTCCGAAATTTGGACTGTTTCCGATTTTTTTGAAAATAAGATATTTAATGTAGATTTTTATGCTGATTTCAAAAATGTAAGGCTCCTTTTAGAGAAATGAGCGGTTCAAAAAGTATGTTTGTTATTGTAATTTTGTATGGGATATAATGCCCGGTTAGGTCAACTGTATGCCCTTGACGATTGGTTTGGTTAAGTTGTGATATTTTCGTTAAAACTAACGAAAATATCACGACTTAACCTAACCAATCATCAAGGGCGTACAGTTGACCTAACCGGGCATTCAGTTAACTTAACCGGAGAGAAAAATAACGGTCGAAATCTATTCACACAAATACTTAGTGACATAAGCCAATATTACTAAAGAATACGGGGCTCCAATAAACCTTAGCCCCCCCCCCCCCGCCCATGGACTAAACTATTGGAGGTACAGTAAAACTAAACATACCTTACAAAAGAGAATTTAATCCTGCATTTAATGAGAAATAATTAAAACTTGGTGTTCCCGCCATTGGCTTCCAAGACAGCTTGAATTCGCTTTGGGTAGCTTGCCAAAAGTGACGTGAATAGATCTTGATCGTTATGCAAATTTGCTAAAAAGTTTCAATGTGTTGCGTCATTGTATCCTTCAAAAATAGATTTGCTGCAGGTTCTTGAAACAAGAGACATTCAACCTTGTCCTTTATAACTGATCCAATGTGTTCACAGACGTTCAGGTCAGGAGAATTTCGTGGCCATTCTTCATTTCCAAAGAAATCGATCTCATGGTTCCGCAACAACTGTTGAGTGGCTAATGCCTTAAAGCAGGGGGCCTTATCGTGCAGAAGCGTGACCTGATCGACATCCATAACATTGTTTGAGTTTCTTAGAAAAGGAATGACATGCTGGGATAGAATAATATCACGAAAATACTGTCCATCCCAACTCTGACCATTTGGCTTCAGCACCCACATGAGCTTCTTTGCAGTGAACAAAACAAACACACCAACACAGTCTGGACTTTTTAATAATTCGCGATAATGTTCATTGTCATCGATTTCATCTGGTGTTGTGGCCCACACTCGATCATTTTGGTAGTTAGGCCTAGGGCCGGATTTAGGAGTGGGCAAAGTGGGCAGCTGCCCATGGGCCTCCACATCTTGGGGGCCTCCACATATTGACAAGCCATTATCAAAATAGAAAAAACCCGATAGATGATCAACAAAAAAACACGCGCATCCAATACCACTGTAGTACATAAACTTTTACCAATTACTATTTGTTGTGTACTGGTTATTATTTTGTTTTTATTACTCTTTTAGGCCTACTCTCACTATAATGGAATACCCGAGTAACCCGAGGCTTTCATTTTTTGCAGAAATGAGTGGAATGGACAGACACAAGAGTGCACGATGTTTTGAAAGTGTATGTATGTTAATTATATTATGAATCTTATGGATGACTTCAATTATGTCTTCCCCTAAGGTAGGGGGGCCTCCACATGGAGGCTGCCCAGGGCCTCCACACGTCTAAATCCGGCTCTGGTTAGGCCAACGTGTTACGTAAACAAAAAATTCATCGGAGACAGCTAAATGCATGAAATCATCCACATCCCAATCTTCAAGATAATGGGCAAACCACATTCTGTCATCGATGTTAAGTTGAATTTTTCTTGGCTTTGGAAGTTCATGCCAAGGCTTTAAACCTTGCCTATGACGGTACAGTCGAATGATCTCACCACTAACGATCTTTCCTCTCAACACTTCGATCTCTCTAGAAAGTTTAGCACAGCTGTTTTTCCGTTTACGCGTACCGCTTTCAATGATGTCCTTTGTTTCCTGAGAGAGTGGCAAATTTGGGCGCCCAGATTTGGTTGTATCCATTTCACATTCCTCCAAAGTTTTATTCCAATTTCTTTTGACGAAGTCCTCACTTCTTCGCAACTTTTTGGCAACCCATGAACGTGTTATAAAGGTGGCTCCAGCATCACGAGCTTCCCGAAATGTTATTGCTCGTATGCGATCTATCACACGTTGCCTCTCCGAATCACCAATTAATTGAGAAGCCATTATATTATCACTTTATCAGCTAGAGTAATTTTAATACCTGCAATAAATAAAGAATTTTATATATTTTTATAATCACTAAAACTATTTCGATATAAGTAAACATGTAAGCTGCAAATGGGGGGGGCTAAGGTTTTTTGGAACCCCTTACAATAACTCTTGTATTAGTTTTCAGTTGTATTGTTATAGTTTTTGACCTAATACAAAATTACAATAACAAACATAACTTTTGAACCGCTAATTTCTCAAAAAAAAATACTTACATTTTTTAAATCAACGTAAAAATCTACATTAAATATCTTATTTTCAACAAAATCGGAAACAGTCTAAATTTCGGAAAAGGCCCTTATTATTATTATTATTATTATTATTATTATTATTATTATGATGACTTAAACATATTTAAGACCTCGTAATATGTCATAATGTATATTCCTTAAATGTGTTTATTTTTTCAGACTTTATCTACAGTATACAGCTCTAGCAATTTTTATACACACACACACAGTGTATATATATATATATATATATATATATATATATATATAAAACTTACCACATTTTGTAATATTAAACAACAACTTTGAATAAAACGTTAGTCAACTTATTTTAAATTCAATTCTGAGGAGAAACTATTTGCGCATGTCTTCGTCTAAACTCTAAACGAAGAAAGATTCAATTGGCCAGCGCATATGCGCGGCTCAGGCGCAAACAACGCAGTAACAATTTTCACTTCTTAACAGCAGAAATACATATATATGCTTAAATATTTGAAACGGCTAGATGGACATCTCAGACGTTTAGATGCCGTTCTCTAAATATCTCAAACATTTATGTTTTCTAAATATTTCACATAATTAAAATTGGTTATATGTTTAGAGAAATGTTTAGTGACCTTTAGAGTGTAGGATATGTGTGACTCATTACTTGGCTGTTTATAATCATTGTTCTCGTCGTTATACCGAAGTTGCGTTTCGGTTTTGCAAATAAATTAAGGCGAACTTTGCTTTTCTACGCAGTGAATTTATATGCTTTTTAAAAGAAACCCGTTTATCAAAGATGGTGCCTTGATTTCTGACTTATTTAGAAATTTGTATGTCACAAATATCAAATTTTATTTGAGTATCTTTATTTTATTCACGTTCGCTTTGACTCTATAATTATACATTGTGTTTTATTTAGATTTATTTTCAAACGTATATTATCATACTGTCGTTTCAAATTAGATAAGTCTGTTTATGCTCTTATTATTATTGCATCCACTTCATTCAATTTGCCTCAGTGAAGAAGCTGAACATCGTTGGCATACATGACGATCGTACATACCCTGTAAACTTGGTAATATCATTAGTAAAAACAATGGAAAGAAGGAGATCCAATACTAAACCTTGTGGAACGCCATATTTGACTAGTTTACTGCTGGAGATAGTGGAGATAGAAATTTTTATTCTGTAAGATAGTCTTCGAACCAAAATTTACCTACATTAACTGCACTTATTTTTTTAAAATATTTTATCGTAACTTACCGTGTCAAAAACTTTGGAGAGGTCTGACAGAAACAGTAGTGTTATTTCGTTGTCTTCCATTGCTGCATAGATTTCTTCAGTTAAGAATGGTCTGAGCAGATAGATGTTTTCTGTTCTCGTGCTGAGATTTCAACATACGTTATTTGATTCAAGACGATCTATTAACTAGCTTGCTACAGTTTTTTTTAATGTTTGAGAGAATCGGCTTGAAAACCGGTTTGAGAAACCGGTCCGAAGTTTGTTGTATCATCATCTTTTACATTTTAATGTATAGGTGTTGCAATTGCCTGTTACCAGTGTTTAGGAAATACACCGGTAACTATCGAAACATTGACATATACAAAAATTACTGTTAGAGAATCCATGATTCAATAGAGGTACTAACTATGTTTAGAAGTTCTCCATGCGTGTGTGATTGGTTCTGGTCGAAAGAGTTTTTCTTCCCAGTCTGCCTTTTTTCGCTTTTTTCACCTCTGCAGTTCTTACTTGTTCCTCTTCAGATGTTCTTTTTTCCAACCGACGACGAGAAAAAGTCGTTGAATCGTTCAAATTCAAGTGGCATTTATTCACCATCTTTCCAGTTATAATTTAATGTGCAAATTTCGGGTTTTCTTTTTTACTATCAATTAGTTTATGAGTGTAATACTGAGACTTGATTCAATCTTCTTTCTTCATTTGTTTCCATCTCTCCCTTTCTGTTATTTTAAAGCGCATAAATACACTTTTTATCGTTATAATGTATTCAGAACCGAATTTATTAGCATTGTATTATCTTCTTTTTAATCTTTATCTGCACGCTTAAGCAGTCCATATCCTAAAATTTGTTCTGCCAAAAAGCAGCAGATTCATAATACACTCAAATTTATTGTAATAAAATAAAATATAGGTTTTTTTAAATTTGTTAGTTATATAATTTGATTGTCACACACACACACACACGTATATATATACACACATATATATATATATATATATACAGGGTGGGCCGTAAGTTTCCATACATAGGAAAAATAAACATTTTGTTATGGACAACCATTTTTATTTATATAATATGCTCTACATGGTTGCCATTGTTTTGAAAACACATTTCAATACGTGTTCCCCACTGTTGATGAACACGCATTAGCACAGTTGACGTTATGCTTGTAATGGCGTTGGTGATACGTTCCTTTAGATGATTTATGTCGTATCTTTTCCTGATACACCATGGCCTTCAAGTGCCCCCAAAGGTAGAAATCAAGGGGGGTGAGATCTGGGGATCTGGGAGGCCACTCCACAGGACCACGCCGACCAATCCAAGCATCCGGAAACTGCTGATCCAAATACCGACGCACGTGAAGACCATAATGAGGTGGAGCTCCATCTTGCTGGAAGTAAACTGGGAAGTTACCTTCCTCGTTTAGCAGGGATGGGAAAATCTCTTCTTGCAACATGTTAAGACACCTTTCGGCATTAAGATTTCCACTGACAAAAATTGGTCCAATAATTCTGTCACCCCATATCCCGGCCCACACCATCACTTTACCGGCACCTTGCATCTTCGTCGGACTCAGCCAGTTAGGGTTAGCATTACTCCAATAACGTATGTTTTGCCGATTAACCTCTCCATTGACGTAAAAATTTGCTTCATCAGTAAACAAGATCTTACGTCAAACGCATATTCTTAGGGTATCTGAAACATAAAACAAACGTTTAATTTTTCCTATGTATGGAAACTTACGGCCCACCCTGTATATATATATATATATATATATTATATTATATATGATGAATAAAACCACAAAGGAAAGGAAACACAGAATGGTGCTCAAGCGCTTTCGTCTAATGACGAAAGCGCTTGAGCACCATTCTGTGTTTCCTTTCCTTCGTGGTTTTATCCATCATAAATATTTTTCACGTTACTTTCGTGAAATAATTTATATATATATATATATATATATATATATATATATATATATATATTGTGGATTGTATTAAGTCGCGCGGATATTGAAATATCCATAATCGACCATTTCATTATATATTGATCACCTAAATTACGGTACAAAATTTCTACACCTTTCCGTATACGTCCTTTAATTATATATAAATCAATATAGTTTTCCCTTCATATTTTATATACAGTTCATTATGAATATATAAATAATTATATACAAAGATGGATGAAAGCATGCAATCTCTTTTCTCGAAACGTTGGACAATCACTTCATATCTTTGAAATTTTCTTATATTCAGCAACGCAATTTTTTTTTTTTATTTTCTTGCATAAACCGTTCATTATTCCTTTGAAAACTGTTTTTTTTTTTTTTCGTTAAGAAATCGACTCATACGAATGTATATTTAAGAAAAAACCTGATATCAACAGATACCGAACAAGCTAACGAAATTAATACATTTTTCTCGAGGGATATCATAAATGAAGTATTGGTAAGCGATTAAATTGAAATAAAAATATTAATAGTTTAGTTTACCTTCAAAAACTATTTCTGTCTTAAGTTTTCTTTGTATGAAGAGAGAGACGATGGGGCATAGCGTAAAATTAGTAAAGTTTGTTATATCGTTTTATGGTGGTGTTAATGCTATATTTTTATATTTTATTTATTCTTTGATTAAATATTTTCCACGCTTTACGCGTGGAATATTTATGTATTTTTACGTATAAACATTTTATTTGTTTACAAATCGCTGTACAAAATTTTGAAAGGAAATATTGATGAGTTTCCCGCAGTATCTATGAACCTTATATGTCAATATGGTTACAAAGATAACTCGCACAAACGGCGTATCAAAACCTACTGCTTTTGTGGACATGTCATTCAATCCTGTTAACAATAGTTCGATGAAAACGTGTGTGTGTATACTGTAGAAGGGAAGAGAGATAGTCAACATTTTTTTAGAAATGTATATCCGCTTAATAACCAACCCAGAAAATACCTCTTTTTGTTTATCAAAAAAATAGATAATGCATAAGAAAATTCATTTACCAGCATTGCGTTGTAGATAAATACGATATCTCAAATAACTTAAATTATTATCAATTTTTTAAGAATGAGTAATGAGATTGCATATTACGAAGCTTTTACCCTTTCAAGATTTGATTGAAGATAAATTCACTTTGAATAAGAGTTGATTCAGTGGCTTTTTTTTTTCATTAAAATAAGCAAGTACAGTGAATGCATTTGTATAAAATCTCTCTATTACTAGAATTAAAAACAAGATCGTGAATTAATTCAACAAACATAATCCTAAAAAAGGGAGAAAACAGGATTCGGCCACAACCGCTCTCTATTCTGTAAGATTTTTACGTCCTCTAATTTCGCTGAAGTTAAAGAGTTCCTCAATTCATCTTCCGTGCGTGCGTGTTGTTGTAATTAATTACAGCACTATATATAGTCTCATTTGTCTTCTTGAAAGGCATCCGAAAGCATTGGTTCGAACCATGTTAGAAAGTAGAACTTTAGAGTTATTGTTAGAGCTACTGTATACAGGGTGTCCCAAAAAAACCTATATAATCTTTATAGCATCATATATTTTATAATTTAAAAAACAAACAAACAATATTTTGTTATAGCAATTGCCAATGAAAGGTACATTAGTAATCTAAGTGATCAAAATGTTATAGCGAGTTCTTTGCATATAAAATTTAATTTACTACGCCAAGTGCTCAAAATGTTCTCCGGCGGCATGAATGCACTTTCAATACAACAAAATCGTGTGGTCTGATGAAGCTACCTTCAAGCTGAATGGCACAGTAAATCGACACAACTGCAGGTACTGGTCACTTGATAATCCACACGTTTATGTGGATAAACATGTTAATTTAGCAGGATTAACAGCATGGTGTGGTTTATCATCCAGGAGTTTGGTTGGACCATTTTTCTTTAATGGGACAGTTACCGGTGCCGCATATTTCGACATGCTGCGGACAGAAATTATACCTGCAGTTCGGAAGTTGTTTGGAAACGACGACTTTTACTTTCAACAAGATGGAGCCCCCCCTCATTATCATTGTGATGTCAGAAGGTACCTCGATGAAACGTTGCCTAACCGTTGGATAGGACGAAGAGGAAGCGTTGAGTATCCTCCACGTTCACCAGACTTGACTCCACTTGATTTTTACTTGTGGGGTTACCTGAAGGATGCAGTTTATGGTACAAGACCCGCAACACTCGAACACCTTAAGGATGCAATTAGGGAAAAGTGCGGGACCATCACAGCATCCACATTAGTCCATGTCTGCGAATCAGTTAGTCGACGCATTCAAAAGTGCATTCATGCCGCCGGAGAACATTTTGAGCACTTGGCGTAGTTAATTAAATTTTATATGCAAACAACTCGCTATAACATTTTGATCACTTAGATTACTAATTTACCTTTCATTGGCAATTGCTATAACAATATATATATATATTTTTTTTTAATTATAAAATATATGATGCTATAAAGAGTATATAGTTTTTTTTGGGACACCCTATATGTATAACTGCATATACGAGTGTATGTGTATATATATATGAAGAATATATTATACAATTTCTGGTAATGTAGTGTAGAAACTTTGTCACTATGTAATAAAAATACAATTTGAAATATTAACGTATTAACTTCAGGTTTCAAGTAATCCACTTCGAGTGAAATGAGGATGACAGTTTTATAGAAAATATAGGATGATAAAAAATACACATTCGTAATCAATTTTCTATTCCTAGAACCTCATTCTCAATACAAACAAAAAGTCTGGAGCTCTAAATAGATTTTGTTAAACGATGTATGTTTCGGAAAACGTTTGATATTAATATTGGCAGTACTCTGTAGCTGCCAATACAGTGTTAGAGTAGAGGCGATCGGGGAAGAGGTATACCCCTAAACAAACCAACAAAATAAGTTGTTAGAGAACATTGCCTTTACAACACTTACCGACAAACAACCAGCTAATTAATTAGTTGAATCTCGCAACTCGCGAACGTATCTGCGCATCCTCGAGTCCTCATACGTAAAATTGTTATTTGTTGGGGGTTGGTTACTCCGCCATAAAGAAATTAATTTTTAAGTTTGTATTTTTTGCTTTTGTAATACTGAAAAAAATAATCCGCATTCACTTATTTCAACTATTGTAAACTTACAAAAGTTTTAATAAGTGTTATTACGTTAGATGCAATTGATGATGGGAAGCGTGTTTCCCGAAACGTTTAGCTGCGTGTAAGTAAAATCGAAGCAGTTAAGAACTTTCTTAATTTTGTTCCTGTTAATTCTCTTCAGTGACCATTCACTATAATTCGTAATGTAAACTGATAAAATCATTTATTTAATGATATAATGTGTACAACAATGGCTTCTTTGTATACACACACACACACACAGTATATATGCTGTTTAAACGAATTGTCAAGGAAAAACAACACAACATTAATATATTATATATATATATATATATATATATACACAGGGTGTTTGAAAACTTTCTGTACAAATTGTAATGGGGGATAGGCAACACCAAGACGAACCCTTTTCGTCTATAAGTGTATGTCCGCTGACGTCACCATTCGGCGCGAGAGGGCGCCGCTGCAATTGGCTAAAAGGTGAAGTGGGCTAGACTCGCGCTTGCCGCGGGCATTCTTAAATCGGACGTAGTACGCGTAACATGGAGCGCTTCACGACTGCTGAGATGGCTGACATGCATATGGTGTATGGGGCTGCCAATGGAAACGGAAGAGCTGCTGTGAGGTTGTACCGACAGCGCTTCCCAAACAGACGTGTGCCAAACCACCAAACGTTTGCGCATTTGCATCGGCGACTGCGAGAAACTGGAACATTCCATGCAAACATGCATGACACTGGTCGGGAGAGAAACGTGCGCACTCCTGACGTCGAGTCGGGCAGGCAGCAGGTACGGCCCAATCAACTTGCCATGGACGATACCCGCCCAAACATTGACGGCGAACCGTTCTTGATGAGCATGCACCGGTGTAGTATGTGGATTTGCGTGCGCCCACACGTGAGAATTGTGCATGTTAAACACACCCTCACGTGTGAAACAGGCCTCTTCTGAGAACAGCACATAAGCCGGAAAATTAGGCTGCACCTCTGTCTGCTGCAGAAACCAGCGTGCGAATTCCACACGAAGAGGGTAATCCCGAGGTTGTAATGCCTGGACTCTCTGACGATGAAACGGATGTAACTGCTGCTCGTGCAACACTCTCCAGACCAGGTCGTAGTTCACACCGAGGATACGTGCAACACCTCGCGTGCTTGCGCTTGGATTGTCCTCAAATCGCCGTAGGATTTCTTCTTCCATGTCAGGAGTGCGCACGTTTCTCCCGACCAGTGTCATGCATGTTTGCATGGAATGTTCCAGTTTCTTGCAGTCGCCAATGCAAATGCGCAAACGTTTGGTGGTTTGGCACACGTCTGTTTGGGAAACGCTGTCGGTACAACCTCACAGCAGCTCTTCCGTTTCCATTGGCAGCCCCATACACCATATGCATGTCAGCCATCTCAGCAGTCGTGAAGCGCTCCATGTTACGCGTACTACGTCCGATTTAAGAATGCCTGCGGCAAGCGCGAGTCTAGCCCACTTCACCTTTTAGCCAATTGCAGCGGCGCCCTCTCGCGCCGAATGGTGACGTCAGCGGACATACACTTATAGACGAAAAGGGTTTGTCTTGGTGTTGCCTATCCCCCATTACAATTTGTACAGAAAGTTTTCAAACACCCTATATATATATATATATATATATATATATATATATATATATATATATATAAACCTAAATATATATATATATATATACATATATACACAGTGGTGTACTGCTAAATAAAGAAGTGAGGGAACGCATTTTGAAAGTGTTACTCAGATGCGGGGGGGGACAATGGCGAGCGCGGCGAGTCCATACAGCTGGGGGTCCGGGGGCACTCTAAGCCCCCCGGGAAATCTTTTGAAATCTGACCAATTTCAGGGATATTTTGAGGTCATATGCACTGGATATTAGGATATATTCCAAGGTTGAAGATGCAGTATTTCCAGTGTCATTAGATATACGACATCCGGTACGATCAATAAAAATAGCTAACTGGAATGATTAACTAAAAAAAGTTAACAACTGGTACGCCGTGGTGACTGTTTCACCAGATCTTTATAGGCTAGCATTGCCTCAGTCGAAGCTAAAAGAAATGAATCAGTTAATGATTCTTTCTCATATTTCTTCTAGGGGTGGGAATTAAAATTTCATGACGTTAGAGATTTGTAAGTTCGGATTTATTTGAAATAGTGAGGGAACGCCGTTCCGTCTACCAAAAAAAGTAAGGGAACGCCGTTCCCACGCGTTCCCACAGCACTACACCACTGTGTATATATATATATATATATATATATATATATATATATATATATATAACCTATATATATATATATATATATATATATATATATATATATATATATATATATAACATATATAACATATATATATACAGGGTGGGGCACGGGAATCAAGTGTTTTTTGAATAGCTAGTAATCGGCCATTAGGAATGGGAGGGGCGTGCGGTAGGTAGCATTCCATTCCTGGGTTCATAGCATTTAACTTTAACTAACACTCACCTTTATCTTTCAGGTGCCATCATGGAGCAGTGGACGTTAGAACACCGCATGTTCGCGTATGATCATTTTGTTAGGAGTGGCGAGTCAGTGACAGCAGTTCAGCGTGCGTTTCGCCGCAGATTCAACATTCATCGAAATGACTCTGTTCCCGCTCGTGACACAATCTTACGTTGGGTTAACAATCTTCGAACAGGAGGCTCAATAATGAAAACAAAACCGAAGGGGCCGCAACGCACTGTGCGTACTCCAGAGAACGTTGAAAGGGTCAGACAAGCGATGTTGCAAAGCCCAGGCCGCTCTGCTCGGAGACATTCAGCTGCACTCGGAATCAGCAATCGTACTGTTAGACGGATTTTGCATGAAGAATTACATTTTCACCCATACAAGTTAGCGATGGTGCAGGAATTGAATGTAAACGATTGCCCCCAACGACTGAATTTTGCACAGGAAATGCTTGCACTTTATGAGCAGAATGAAAACATGATGGTGGTAATGAGTGATGAAGCCCATTTCCACCTTAATGGGGCCGTCAACAATCAAAACTGTCGGTATTGGGCTGCTGAAAATCCGCGACAACTCCATGAAAAACCGCTGCATAGCCCTAAGGTTACAGTTTGGTGCGCGGTGGGAAAGTTTGGCGTCATCGGTCCCTATTTCTTCGAACAAAATGGGGTTACCGTTACCATAACATCTGGGCGTTACATTGAGATGGTGAACACCTTTTTCATCCCTGAGTTACGAAGAAGGCGTATTGCTCGTCGACATTTGTGGTTTCAGCAAGATGGGGCCACGCCACACACCGCCAGAGCGTCAATGGCTGTTTTCGTCCCCTGTTTCCCAACCATCTCATTTCGAGATTTGGTGACATTGCATGGCCCCCTCGGTCCCCTGACTTGTCCACATGTGACTTCTTTCTATGGGGGTACCTCAAGTCACGTGTCTACGAGGACAAGCCCCGTACATTAGATGCATTGAAGGAAGCGATCCGTCAACAAATCATCCAAATCAACAGAGACCTGCTGGGAAGAGTGGAGGCCAATTTTCGTAAACGCCTTCAACAATGCGTCGACGGCCAAGGACATCATATGCCAGATATAATTTTCGGTACATGATTATTATGACATGAAATGCTATGTTCTTACGAATGTTGTTCTACCAATATATTTTCTTTACAAAAATAAATATCATTTTCCTGATTATTCCAAAAACACTTGGTTCCCGTGCCCCACCCTGTATATATATATATATATATATATAAAATATTATATATATATATATATATAACGTATATAACTTTTATAATCAAATCAAAATGTTAAAAAAAAAGTCTATTTACTTTTGGCAAATCTCTCTCTCTCTCTCTCTCTCTCTCTCTCTCTCTCTCTCTCTCTCTCTCTCTCTCTCTCTCTCTCGACGGTGGCATCGTCAGTGGGATCGCCAAATTCGCTGATGACACAAAGCTTGGGGCCAATGTTGGGACGCCCGCCCGAGGCGATAGAGCAACTGCGTGCGGACCTAGGTAGGATGGGAGAGTGGTCCGAAAAATGGCAAATGCCGTTTAACTTGGCTAAGTGCAAGGTGATGCACATTGGCTACGCCAGTCCCAAGTCGGACTACTCGATGTTGGGGAGTAATTTCGAGGCGGCTGATTTGGAAAAGGACTTGGGTGTGCTAATTAGCAGCGACCTTAAGTTTACGAAACAGTGCGTAGAGGTGGAAAAGAAAGCCCAGAAGTTGTTGGGTTATATCAGGAGGCAGTTTCAGTTTCGGAACAAGGAGATTGTGCTCTCTCTCTACAATTTCCTGGTTCGGCCGCACCTGGAGTATGCTGTGCAGTTCTGGTCGCCCACCCTCAGGAAAGATATCGAGAGGCTGGAGCGAGTGCAGGCGAGGGCCACAAAGTTGATCCCTTCCGTTAGGCATATGGGCTAGAATCGACGCTTACGCGCCCTGAACTTGTTTTTGCTGGAAACTCGGAGGCTGCGCGGTCAACTGATCGAGGTTTTCAAGCTTTTACGCGGGTTCAACGATGTCGATTTTAGAAGCATGTTTAGTTTAAATGATAATCCAACTCGCAACAATGGTTGGAAGTTGGATTTGAAACGGTTTAGGACTAGTGTGTGTGGGAATTACTTTACGTATAAGATCTGTGACACGTGGAACAATTTACCTTCAGAAGTTGTGAACAGTTCCTCTGTGGATCATTTCAAGAAAAGGTTAGACCAAATCTTGCACACTATTTGAGTGTGTAGAAAATTTTCCCTGGCACCCGTTGTCATTGGTACCTCCTCCGTATGGGCCGCAAGTCCTTTTGAGGTACTTCTTTTCCTTGTAACTCCTTGTAATTCTCTCTCTCTCTCTCTCTCTCTCTCTCTCTCTCTCTCTCTCTCTCTCTCTCTCTCTCTCTCTCTCTCTGGGGTTCCACATTGTTTCTTTCTGGATCCTTTACTTTTTACTTTTTATCATCTATAATAACGATATAGACGTTGGGCTCCTAAGTACAATTTCTAAATTTACAGTCGATACCAAGTCAGGAAATAGTGTAAGGAATGAGGAGAGCGTAAGAACTTTTCCAAATGATTTTGATGGATTGGGCGAATGGTCTGCTACTTGGCAGACGCCACTCAACTTGCACAAATGTAAGGTAGTACACACAGGTTACAAGAACCCAAAGACCGATTACTCTTTGTTGGGGAGGAACTTGACTGAGACCGATCTAGAGAAAGACTTAGGAGTTTATATTAGTAATGATCTCAACTTGTCAAAGAGGGCCTTAAAAATACTAGGGTATATTAAAAGAGAGTTTACAAGCAAGGGCCACAAGATTGATCCCTTTAATGAAACTTCGAAACTACCAACATAAATTACAGTGTTTAAATCTGTTTACCTCTGAGACCAGGAGATTGCGCGGTCAGCTTATTCAAGTTTACAAGATGCTCAATGGAATGGACAGGGTGACTACAGGAAATAATTCTCATTTAATACCACTCCGACAAGAAATAATGGTTTTAAATTGGAACTTAAAACATTTAGTACCTCCATCTGTGGTAATTTCTTCAATAAAATAGTTAATATCTGGAACCAACTTCCCTCTGAGGCTATTTCAAACGAAAGTGTAAACGTCTCTGAAAATAGTCCGGACAAAGTTCTGAATAAACTCAAGGTTTAAGACTGTCCTCACATATAATATAATTTAAGAAAATAATAATATAATGTAACCCTGCGGGAGTCTGTTTAAACATTTCCTCCTACACTTAATTTTACCCCGACTTTAGAGACACGTTTCTGGTCGATTGGGCCCCACATTGCATGATCAACCATCGAGCAACTCATTTTTTTTATCACTTGCCTCATTAACACCTCTAAGTGGGAGACGTTTGAATTCGTCGTAGCAACAACGGGTGATCACCCAGGAAACACTTTCATTCTCCATAAGGGACAAGTACACGGGGATAGATACAGGGACCTCACACTGATATTCTTCGCCGGAAAGAGATTTTCTCTACTCTCGTGGTGGCACAACACCGCGAAGTATGAACGACTCAATATATCACTTGCTGCATAAACACTTTTCAGGGCGGGAAACCCAAGTTGAAATGCCGACATTCAAAAAGTTGGGAGACACACACATGACACACATCCAATTACAGAAAACACGCTCACACACTTGTATGCCTTGTTAATATGCCTAAGAATTGAATAGCAAAATATTTTGTAGAAACATAATTTCATGAAAAAAAATGCATTGCATGGATTAGGTGAGGTAGAGTTGTATTTCTGCCGACAAAATTTTTTTTTGGTTGGCTGGGTGCACGTGACGGGTAAGGGTATGGTGTGGAATATCAGTTTTCTGTTCTTAATTCTTGTTTCAGTATGTTCGAGGTTTTTGTGATGATACCAAGTGGTTGATGCGCGATCGGCACATGCATATTATTGGTTAGTTTATATAGCGGTGCTATCTTGTGTACGATCTCTGTGTGCATGGCGTGATTGTAGAGCTAGCTTATATATTCTCCTCTTTCCTGTAAAATTTCCTTGGCTACTTTCCCAGGGTCAGGATATTTTTTCAACCTTTTTCCCTACAGAGGCAGGGAGGGAGCGGAGGATTGGGGGGGGTGGGAGAGCCTCATGCTTTTCCATCCATTTTTCTACTACTGCTAGAATAGTTAAAAATTGAACAGCTTAATAATAAAAACCTCCCCGAGTGGACCGAAAGGTTTTTGATCTCTCTCTCTCTCTCTCTCTCTCTCTCTCTCTCTCTCTCTCTCTCTCTCTCTCTCTATATATATATATATATATATATATATATATATATACAGAGTGTCCCATAAGTCTGGCATCATAGGAAAAATAATAAAAAAAGACAAAACAAAAGCTTTTATTTACAGAACGTGCTCAATATGTCCACCATTGTTTTCAATACACAAATTCAGACGTGATACCCACTCAGCAAGCACACGGTGAATGATGTCAGGAGTAATAGTGTTACATGCCCCAATAATGCGCTGACGCAAATGTTCAACACTCCTAATTTTCTCTGCGTATACCAGCGCTTTCAAGTGGCCCCAGAGATAAAAATCTAGTGGCGTGAGATCCGGGCTTCTAGCTGGCCATTCCACAGGCCCTCGACGTCCTATCCAATGACCAGGGAATTGTTGGTACAGGTATTCCCTTACTTGGGTGCTGTAATGTGCAGGAGCGCCGTCTTGCTGGAACCATGTTGGGAAATTTCCTTCTTCGTTCAAGACACTGGGAAATGCTTCTTCCTTGAACATACGTAGGTAGGTGCCTCCAGTGACATGTTCATCGAAAAAGAGGGGGGCCTATGATGCGATACTTCCAAATGCCACACCATACCATCACCCGAGATGCACCTTGTTCCTTTGAAGAGGTATACCAGTGAGGGTTGTTTTGAGACCAGTAGCCGGTGTTCTGTCGATTTACCTCACCATTTCCATAAAAAATAGCCTCGTCACTGAACAGAATGGTGGACGGGAAATTGGCATCCCGAGCATAAATTATGGTTTGTAGAAATAGAAAAATATGAATTTCTCCTATGATGCCGGACTTATGGGACACCCTGTGTATATATATATATATATATATATATATATCTGTGTGCTTGAAAAGCGAGTGGAAAAGCAATTTATATTCTATAATAAGGCTTCGCAGTATGGTAACTGTAATAATTAAGCGACGTATTATTAAACTTATTTATGAAGCTCAGATTTCAAATTCTAATAGTGGAGTAAAACCCCAAAATAATAGTGTATCTTCATACACTTTGAGACACATTCTTATTTTATAAAATGAGAAAGTATATTGCCTTTTATTTTCTCATCGTACGTTATTTTATTAAGTTTCATATAAACTTCAGAGATTGGTAACACGAAAAGGGAATTATATATATATATATATATATATATATATATATATATATATTATATATATATATATATTATATATATATATTAGTGATGGGACGATACCAAAATTTTTAACGATTCCGATTCCGATACCACTAAAAAGTCTCGATTCCGATACGATTCTCGATTCCGATTCCGATTCTCAATATTTTTAAATATAATTCTATACTTGTTTTTCTGGAAATTGTCATATTTTACTCTGGTAAGATTAACTACGTATTTACATTATGAGTATGGTAATATAAATTATAATAGATTGGTTTAAAAATAAAAATCAACTGTAAGTTGTAACAATTCATTTTAATCTTCTTGATTACACATCATGGATATACATGTTTTAATGTATAGCTACAATACAATAAAAATAAAATTTGTTATCCTCTTTCATTTAAATTTTAAAGTTTACATTGCAAAACTGGTTCAATTAAAAGTTAAAGAATCGTTTTAAGAATCGGAAATCATGGTACAATTCTCTCGATTCCGATTCCTGAAAAATGCTCGATTCTTCTGATTCTCGATTCCGATTCCGATTAATCGTCCCATCACTAATATATATATATATATATATATATATATATATATATATAATTAAAACCCTGTTGGAAAGCAAGATGCATACATCCAACGATGGTTGTCAAAACACGACCAACCATGGTTGAGACTGCGTTTTCCTTAATTTTTAATTATTTTAAGTTGTCATTATTTTTGCATTTTTAAGCATTATTTTATATTTTATTTACGACTGAATAGGACCGGCTGGTTACACGGTCGAAAGGGCTTTCATCCTTTTCTACAGGGTTTTAATTATTATTATATATAATGTGTGTGTGTGTGTGAAAGAAGTGAGCTTACAGTTTATCAGTTAATAAAAGTCGGTTTGAAATGAGCTCCTGAATTGATTTCCTTCTTCTTTTTCTTCTGTTTTCGTTTTGGAAATGAGGCGTCAAATGTGATCTCCTGAAACCTAAAATGTAAATTATTTTTAACTAACGTAGTGTACTGTAAGTGTGCGTGTGTTTTGGGGGTTGTTTAACCATCTCCATAACGGCAAAAGTCATTTGACGGAGAGGACTTACAGTTTTGCGTGCGTTCCGAAACGCGAGTCGCTACATCATCTCGACGCTGAAGACGGCCACCCAGCCAAGTACTCTCTAATCTCGACTAAACTAAACCTAATCTGTATGAAAATTTGTATAATATAACCCAACTTTTCCTACATAGGCGCAGAGAACGTTTCAAACTGACCAATAACAACGAAGTATGGGTAGTTTAAGGACGTAAAGAACGTTTTAAACTAACCAATGAGTATAGGTTTTTTATCATCGATATTCCGTGATTTGGCAGCTAATATCTTCATAAAAAGTTGAAGAATTCGTTAAATGACTTCTAATGAGGGTAAAACATCAGAATTTATTATTCATTCTCTATTAGAAAACTTTTTGCTCTTCAAGGACCAAATGAAAACGAGAATATTGAATCTGCAAAATATAATCCATAAATTAATGTACATATTGGATATAATGAATAATATATAAAATGCGCCTCGGTGGTGGTGTGGTTAGCATCGCTGACTACGAATCCACCGGCCCCGGGATCGAGATCCGGTGACGGCAGGCAGCGGGCAGCAAAACACGGCTGTTCATCCTTCCACATAATAGAAAAATTGGTTGGTAGATAAATGAGTACCTTAGGTAGCCTAGTGGTGAAGGCGCTGGGATGCTAGTGGAGCGTGGTTCGGATTCCACGTTAAACTGTAGGTCTAAGGTGGAGTGACAAGCTTGACCTTCGTCAGAATGAACAATTTGGGGGGAAGCAAAAGCAAGGTTAACCAAGGTTATGTATTATTACTCTCACCAAGATTCGAACGCGGGACTTTTTGAGTAGGAGTCGCGAATCATACCACCACACTACGACGAGGTAAAAGCTAACACAACATATGCTATATAATTCAACAACCGAGAAAACACACAACGCTTTCACGTCCAGAGCTCTTTTACGTTTTCGCAGCATTTAATTAAAACTTCTTTGATGTAACTGTATTATATAAGAACACGCGTGCTTTTGCATATATATATATATATATATATATATATATATAACAGTGAATATATGCAGTACCAAGGACGGTACTTATCTTACATTTTATACAATGCCAGTATTTATGAACATCTCACAAATAACCTACACTGCGTTCGCACTTATTAAGCAGATTACATTTTCTCCAATGTTTTCAAAAGTTTTTCCCCGATTTCAATGAAATTTGTAGCAAATAATCACTATATATAGCAGCATTGATGATATTCATTTCGATAAAATATTTTGATAATTAAAATAATTATCTCATTTTATTGAAAAATATGTTAAATATTGTGTTCCGACTTATTAAGCAAGTATTCTATTTACAGATCTAAATGGTGAAAATGGATAAGAAGAAGGATTTAACACTGAGAAAAGAAAAATAGTCAAGTTACTTGCTGAAAATATAAAATCTATTGAAATTGCGAAGCAGTTTGGCAGAGCTTATCGAACTGTAAACAAGTTTGTAGCGGAGGGTACCAGACTGAGGCAGCGAAGTGATAAAGGAGCTATAAGAAAAGTGACAAGGCGGCAGATATCTGTAATCAAGCGCAAACTGCAAAGCATCCATTGTCCTCAAGTAAAGAGGTTTTTGAGCAGGCTGGCATACATAATGTACCAAGAACATCTCGATGTGGAATCCTCCAAACAATTGGCAAGACGTGTAAACCTGCGATTCAGTCACCATTAACACTCAGGTACAAGAAGCAGCGTGTTGAATAGGCGCGTCAGTACGTGAAAACATATTTTAATACTGTATTGTTAACCGATGAATGAAGAGCAACCCTTGAGGGATCTCATGGTTGGTCAAGAAGATGGATTGCTAAGGGTCAATCTCTACCATGGAATGAGGTTTTCTTTTAGAAAGTTTGTGTAAGACTGGGCATTCATTTTTACACCATCAGGCACTCTGTATGGGACAGCTACTTCATTGCCTATCAATCCTGCCCAAAACATGATATTACCTCCACCTTGTTGGCGTCTTAATCTCGATGGCAGAAATTGGCTTTCACCAATCCATCTTCTTGACCAAACATCAAGTCCCTCAAGGGTTGCGTTTCATTCATCGGTGAACAATACAGTATTAAAATCTGTTTTCACGTACTGACACGCCCATTCAACACGCTGCTTTTTGTACCTGGGTATTAATGGTGACTGAATCGTAGGTTTACACGTCTTGCCAATTGTTTGGAGGATTCCACATCGAGATGTTCTTGGTACATTATGCATGCCAGCCTTCTCAAAAACCTCTTTACTTAAGGACAATGGATGCTTTGCAATTTGCGCTTGATTACAGATATCTGCCGCCTTGTCACTTTTCTTATAGCTCCTTTATCACTTCGCTGCCTCAGTTTGGTACCCTCCGCTACAAACTTGTTTACAGTTCGATAAGCTCTGCCAAACTGCTTCGCAATTTCAATAGATTTTATATTTTCAGCGAATAACGACTATTTTTCTCTTCTCAGTTAATGTTAAATCCTTCTTCTTACCCATTTTCACCATTTAGATCTGTAAATAGAATACTTGCTTAATAATTCGGAACACAATATTTTACATGTTTTTCAATAAAATGAGATAATTATTTTAATTATCAAAATATTTTATCGAAATGAATACCATCAATGCTGCTATATATAGTGATTATTTGCTATAAATTTCATTGAAATCGGGGAAAAACGTTTGAAAACATTGGAGAAAATGTAATCTGCTTAATAAGTGCAAACGCAGTGTATTTTATGGCCATGGAGTCATGCACATACATATCCTTTGCGTCTAAGAATGAGACAAAGAGACAGGAATGTAGTGATTGGTTCGTAGTTGAGATTCAGAAGTATTTACTATAAAATTCAATATTAGTCCTCCTTCAAGAGTCGACTCAGTGACTCAGCTATCAGTGGAGGCTGCTTTTGCACGTAGCCATCAGAATAGCGCCATGACGTGCCTCTGCAGAATTGAAATACTCTCCACATCAATTCTTGAAGTTAAAACCGTTTCATCTCATATTAGTTCAAGGGCTAGTGGAAGGTAATTTATGGTCGGCAAGTGCAATAGTGTGAAATTTAGGTAGAAGGAATACGCTCCAATCTCACATCAATTGTCGGACAGAGTTTTATGGAGGGATGAAGTTTTATTTGTGAACAGGCGTGCAAATTGTGTGAACTGGTTCCAAATCAATCCGCATGTTTTACAAGAAATAACATTGAGTTCTTGGAGTATCATATATGAATTGGGGTAATTGGCCATGTTTTATTTGATGGTATGGTAACAGGCCCATCTTACTTTAAGATGTTATTAGTAACTGCAGTTGTACCGTAAAGTCCAGTGTTGATATCTTACAGTTCATGCAGGATGGAGCTCTCCATATTATTACCTTCCCATCAAACAGTGGTTAAATTAGCATTTTCACGCTCTTAGTTAAGGAGATGTGGTCCTGTGCGGTAGCCTCTGAGAACACCCTACCCCCTCCGTCTAGAGGGGAGGGAACTGTGTCATTGCAGTTATTTTTCCTATTAATCACTATGTGTACAATATATATGTTGTTTATATTTCTAAGCTGTCCACGTTTAGAACACTTCCACAAAATAGCCATTATTTGTCGCTACAATGTGTATTCGACGCCGGAATTCGATTAGATGATGATCAAGATGTTCTTGTGGAATGGATCCAGTGACCTCTGTTTCCTCGCCGGAGTTCTGCCAGACTACTTGGTTTGTCACAAAACACAAGTGCTTTAACATACCCCCATGGATAAAAATCCAAACAGGTTAAGAAAGGTTATTGAGGTGGCCATGCTATCGGTCCACCTCGGCTTAATCCTGCGCTGAGGAAAGGTTACATCTAGAAAGTTGTGAACAGCAACGGCATAGTTGAAAGATTACACTTCTCATGTCAACTGCAGTAGTCCTTCGTTGGAGAAGAAAAATGTCGCCATACATGGCAGTGTTTCTCAACCTGGAGGTAGCGGGGATTGCTCAAGGGGTTCCGGTGCTTGGCAAAAATTCAACCTACATAGAAAATTGAAGTTTAGTTTCCCAGCTAAATATACAGACTATGTAAAATCGTGTAATGCTACAGTTTAACAGTTCAAAACCATTTTCTGTTAGTCGTAATCCTCATAATTGTTGGTTTATGTCTTTCAATGTGATACCCGTACCTGCTTTACATGTCTCCGTGTCAGAGTTAAAAAGCCCCAAGAGTTGGAGCTTTTTTAAGTTGTAAAAAAAAGATGGAGCTTTTTATCACCGAGATTAACACCCTTCCTGTCAGCGCCAAGTCACAGACTGACCTCTTGGAAGCTGCGGGAGAGCTTCCTGATAACATTTTTTCAAAAAATAAAATTCGCGCCAAAACATGACGGCGCGAATTTTATTTTCTGAAAAAATAAGCAGCGCCTTCGGCTCCCTACCCTACGGGTAAAGCTTGTGATTGCTTCGTGAACTTTAACGCCGCTCATCTTGATAGATCCGACCCTAACGGGCGACTGAGCGAGAGACTGGCTGACTCGCGTAAAGTGGGAAGAGCTAGTCATAACAGGCGACTGAGCGAAAGAGATATTTGTTACTCCGCCCAACTCCGCGCAAAGTTTTTTTATTTATAGATAGATGTTTACTTGGCGCTTTTTAACTCTGACACGCAGAGTTAAAATTAACACATGTAGAGCAAATTTCATTGTTATGTTTTAATTGCAACCAATTCGCCTAAGTATGAAGTTGTAAATGGAAATAAAACTTTCACTGCTTCAGACACAAGTTCTGGATACTCACTTTTCCGTGTTATACAAAATGTACACAAGTCATCCGACGGGAATGACAACTGTAAGGTTTTGTCAGAAGGACGTCCAATCAATTTATCGTATAAGCTTCCTGCAAGTAACAAGTTACAATTGTCATTTGTTTTACGAATCGTTGGGCTGTTTGCAAAGCTGAGGAAATATTTGTGGGGTTTACTGACGTCATTTCTGATAGGAGAGCTCCTGCTTTGGCGGAGTGTTTTTAAATATGTGCAAGATTTTGAGTGCGGAGATAAAATTGTGGTTCAAACATATGACAAAGCGGCTGTAATGTCAGGACAGCATAAAGGTTTGCAAACTTTAGTAAAAGGAAAATTTGAACATGCTTTATTCATACACTGTTATGCTCATAGACTCAATTTGGTACTTTCACAATCACTGGGAAAAAAAAAAAAAATGCAAAAGATTTTTTTACTGTTTCAAAGTTTGCCTCATTTTTCTCAAAATCGACTCGGAGAACTCATGCTTTCTTGATCGAGAAGTACAAAAACGGTTTCCTAAAGTAGCACCTACGAGATGGAACTACAGTGGTAGACTCGTGGAAACGATTTACGAATACAAGGAAGAGTTGAAATCATTTTTCTCTTCCATTGTTGAGAACATTCAAGATTGGGACCAAGAAACTTTTAACACAGCAGTCGGCTTGAACTCATGCTTTCATGATACGGAGTTCTACTGTTTTTTAGAAGTTTTTTCCCGTATTTTTCCTATCTCTGATTCAATGTTCGAAATTCTTCTGAAAAAAAAGCTGATATAAGTTACTGCTTGAAAAAATACAGGATTTTCTAAAGCATTTGCACTCAAATAGAAATAAACTTGACGAAATATGGGCTAAAATAAAACAATATGAGAAATTACGACCCCCCAAAAATTCGATTGCATACCGAGAGAGATGATGAAAGTCTTTACAGAAGGATGTACATTGAAATCATAGACACTATATCTGTTACTGTAAATGAAAGGTTCTCAAATATGGAGAAATTAAAATTTCTGGAATTACTTGATCTCACAAAAAGGCAGCAATACGAGCAAAAATTTCCGGAAGAAGCTTTAAATTTCCTGAAGAGCTCAAATGGTCCATTCTTTGAATATGATAGACTTAGAAGTGAACTATTTGTGATATATACATCCAGTGAATTCAGTGCCAACTCATTTTACGAGTTACATAAATATCTTGTCTCGTGCGAACTGCAAGAGGTCCTGCCTCAACTCTATAAACTAAGGTCATTAGTATTAACTATTCTTGCCAGCAGTTCATCCCCCGAACGAAGTTTTTCTGCTCTTAAGAGGATCAAAACCTATCTTAGAAATTCACAGGGGCAAGACCCCCTTTCCTCTTTATTACTCCTTTCTATTCAAAAGAAACTTCTAACTCAATTAAAGGAGAAAACCGATTTTCACGATAAAGTAATCGACGCATTTGCAAAGAAGAACAGGAGGATAGAGCTGGTGTATAAATAAAAGAGGTTGGTGTGTATATATATCGAGTGAGTCAAAAGTCAGGAAACATAGGAACTCTGTATTTCAACGCAAATACTCGTATATATGTATATTTGCATTGGAAAGCATAGTTCCTATGTTTCCTGACTTTTGACTCACCCGGTATATATACACACACGAGTATATTATACATACCCAAATTTCATCAAACAATTTCTTGAAAACCTAATTTACTGGAGCATATAATAATCTTTCGAGGAAGTGTTCCCTTCAGCGCTTTTTACCACGTTTCATCTACTTGGAAACAGTTGAAATTTTTCGCGTATTAAGTTAAATATACGCTTGTGTTAACTCAGATATTAATATTCGACTGATTAAACAAAGTTATTACCTACTGTACGCATCCTTACTATCCCATTCGCAGGAATTAGAACGTAAAAGTATAAGATATTATTATTATTATTATTATTAGTAGTAGTAGTAGTATAAAATAAAAATTAGCAGTAAATATTAGAACAACATTATATAAATTCGACAAAGTCGCAAGTATATAATGAATGCTTTGATAAAAAGGACCCAAAAAGGGTCCTTTTTATGAAGGAATTATGGTTAACGATAAACGAAAACTAACAAATAATATGTAAATGTTTCCATGGCTAAGCGTAAATATATAAAAAATAAAAGTAAAATCAAATATATGAGCTATCGTCTTATTTTTTGCATTCTCTCAATTTTTCTACTTAAAATTTTCCTTCGTTTGGTTGCAGTGACGGACGTTTTGTTAAATCAAACATCGTTTATTAACCCAATCAAATAATTATTTAAAAGTCGGGTCGCTCCCTTGACGCTGTCATAAATCCGTCTCTCAGCGTTTTAATGGTTAAAATTAAGAAAAAACAACGTCTAAATGCGCTCCAATAAACTCTGCATTTTGTAAACCATTTTCTTTTTTTTTCTTTGTGTAAGGGAATACTTATTTATTTAGACATATTTTAAATAATGTAATACTATTTACGTTCGTGACAGAATGTCTGGCATTTATTACATTGTCTGCTATTAATTTCGGATAAGCAACGCTAAATTAAAGTTGAAAAAGGCTCTAATTAAATTCTGACATAAAAAGTGTACATTGTTTTGATAGAAGAATTTAACAGCGGGTTATAAATAAATGTTAATGAAAGATAATTTTTTATCGAACGCATTGTTCACAGGTGGTAAATTTGCTTAAAATTAGAGCGGTTGTGTTTTTTTTACCACTTAAAGCATTATGAATTCGGATCACGTATAACATTTTAATTAGCGAGATAATTAATATTGATGAAATATATATCTAAATTATGCACTCTAACCAAATTCCTATATTAATTTCCTGTAAATATATGAAAATTTTTCTGTTTTGGCCACACGAATTTCTCTTGTATAGTGAGGAATTCTCTAAGGGAAAATTTCTGGGTGAAACAAAATGTTTTTGGCGCCACCTAATGCAAAAGTTGTGAACTATTTTCGACGAACGAATTTGGCGTTCACGGGATTCGAACCATTGCCATCATTCCAATCACTGCATATTGCATTTTCTTTTGCTTTTTTTTTTCTGTTTCTTATAAAACGAGGGTTATATTATTTTGTTTTAAAATCAAGGACGCAACTGCGCTTCGTTGGGTCTCGTCAGAGTACTGGGAGAAGGTGACGCCTCAGCGCGATGCCCTTTCCCAAATGGATTAACTAAGCGTTATACAAAGATGCGCACCCTTTAAATCAGCAGGACTCAGACCACGGCCCTAACCCTTCTTTCCTGCAGTTTCGGAGGTGAAGTTAATGAAAAAGCTGTTATAGTTAAAATAGGTTTCTATTTAAGGTAATTCTAAGATTTTCTGAAATGCGATAATTACAGATTACACACACACACACACACACATATATATATATATATATATATATATATATATATATATATATATAACCCTGGTTTTCGCTTAATCTCGAGTTGTTTATTCTGATGAAGGTCAAGCTTGCTGGCCCACCTTGGACCTACGACTAAATAAATCCTTTCAGGTACGAAACTTTGTTTACAATGACCATTATTGTAGAGGAAATTGCATATTGGGGGATGTTCATACATACGTTGTCCTCTCTTATATCTGCATTAATCTTTTACATAATATTTGCATATAATTCCATTCCCATTTTTACTCGAGGCCTTTGTTTTTGATGGTGTTATCAGCTCGTTATTGGGAGATAGCGTCACTCTGTTTTCTTGATTGGCCACTTGCTTTTTCCTATTTGTACTAATGTCGTTCGTTTGAACTTTTGGTGTTAGTTTTTGTGGCTCTGTTGCCTTTTACTATCTGTTGCATTTATATTCTCGCCCTCGTTGTGTGTCGGTACTCTTTATTTCTACTTCCCTTTTCTTCGTTTCTTCTGTTTTTTCTGTTCATTATTCACAATTTCCACTTTTGCTTTCTCCTCATAGTCTCTTTCTGCTTTAAAGACCATAAAAGAGTTTATTTCGGTCATGCAGCTTTCACAGAAAAACTTTATCCCATTCAGTTGCTTTGCGTTTGTTATGAGAGAGATTTCTTCATCTTTTCATTTCAGGCATTTGAAATCGAAAAGGAGTTGGCAGAGATCGCATCTAATCGCTTTTGCCTCATCTGTTACACTGTTACAGAAACCGCCGAGTTGCAGAAATTTATTTGCCATTGCCATATTACTAATAGAAGGTAGAAGTTGGTGCACAAAATTGACTCAAAAGGGTATTATGGGAGGTATTGGGCGGGGTTTGATTGAAGCTGAGTAAGGGAAAGTATTCTCCGTTACTCCGCAGTAATGCTGTATAATTCTTACTGATTGGTGCTCGGGAGTGTGGCCTCGGGGGATAATTGGGGGGAAAGTTGTAGGAATTTTTTCAGCCTATCGATGGCCAACTAATTTCCTTCAAAAAAGAAACTCGGAAAAATGCTGTATAGATTAATTCGCTTCGTTTTTATCTACTTTTTTCTTTTTTTTTTACATACGCTGTGATTTCACTACTTAGAGATACCACTGTGTGCACTATATATTCACTCAGATACTGGCACTGCTTAAAACTGATTAACTCCAGGATTTTTACTGTAATACCGCTTTTATTCGAACTTCGATCGAAACACGTGTAACCGTCACACCGGGCAGAAGGACTATATATACACACAGGGTGTCTCAAAAGTCGCTCACCATAGGCTTTATTCAGACTTACGAGGTTTACCAGTCGAAATGGTTTATAACTTATGTGGTGTTGAATTACAATATATGTTCAATAATGTTCGAATAATAAAATTAATAGTATGTACAATTAATCAAAAGGCTATCTTAAAATAATCTTCAAATAGCCAAGGGTGGCTCAGAAGCCGCGCACCATTGGGTAATATAGCTTCATTCAATTTAATTATTTTAAGATAGCTTTTTTGATTACTTCTACGTACTATTAATTTTATTATTCGAACATTATCGAACATATATTGTAATTAAACATCACTTATGAACCATTTCAACTGGTAAACCTTGTAAGTCTGAATAAAGCCTAGGGTGCGCGACTTTTGAGACACCCTGTATATGGGATAAATTTCACAATTAAACACGTGAAATAAATGAATGATGCAAACCCACAAGGAAAAGGAAAAATGGTTCCAAGGCCTTTCGTGTATTCAACAGTACACCTCGTCAGGGAATGAAAGGCAAGAAGCCAAAAATATAAATCTATGTACAGTTTCCCGCAAATGTAATGTTCCTCGCCTCACAGACGACTCCATACATGTGGCAACACCGCATGATAGTCAAGGTACTCCAACTGGGGGAAGGTGGGGTGGAAGGGGGACAACCGAGTCGAACAACATATAACACAGATATATATATACTGTATATCTAAAGAACAATTGAATGTGCAGTCATTGACATACAGGTAATTGTAATGTCAGTGTTCATAAAGATAAACAATTAATATGATCGTGAACAGCGTTGAACTCCATGTAGTTTACTAGTTTTATACAGTAACTAGCGGAGCGTCCCGGCGTTGCCAGGGTGGAAGTTGAACGCTATATACGAGGGGTGGTCAGAAAATAAGTTTACACGGCGTATAATTTTGTAACTGAAGGACCTACATTGATTCTGTTTGTATCAGGTGAATTCGTTAATCATTGTTGGCAACACTGCACGTCGATTCGGCTGCCATCTACCGCACATTGGTTATACGAGTCAGTTGAACATGGCGGCTCAACTGGAACAGTGCCCTGTCATTTCTACGTTATTCCGAGCCTGTCAGTGGTCAAGAATTTCTCGAGCGCATTGTCACAGGAGACGAGACATGGGTTCATCACCGTACACCGGAAACAAAACGTGCCAGCATGGAATGGAAACACCCTGGGTCCCCGCGACCAAAGCAGTTCAAGTTTGTGAGGTCCGCTGGCAAAGTGATGGTTAACGTGTTTTCGGACCACAAAGGCGTTTTGCTCGCAGACTTCATGCAAAAGGCACAACAATCAATGCAGCTGTATATTGTTCAAACTGGAACGTTCACGAGCGGACATTAAACGTAAACGTCCTGGACTGCTCCTTAGGGCATGGCGCTGTTCCAGTTGAGTCGCCATGTTCAACTGACTCGTATAACCAATGTACGATAGATGGCAGCCGAATCGACACGCAGTGTTGCCAACAATGATTAACGAATTCACCTGATACAAACAATGTAGATCCTTTAGTTACAAAATTATACGCTGTGTAAACTTATTTTCTGACCGCCCCTCATATATATATATATATATATATAATTATATATATATATATATATATATATATAAAAAATGAACAATGAATAATCAATATTCATTTTTACATAAGAACCAAAATCGCTTAACGCGAGTTTGGATAAAAAGTTTATTTGTAGCCTTCTATTTTCGTTTGTGTCACAACCCTACGATCTACCATTTCTATGGTTTAGTCGTATCCATTTTCCATTTTTCATTTGTTATAGAATTTATTATAATTAATTATGATTGTCTTGCATCTCACCCTCGTCCCTAGATTATGCATACACATTGCATATAAAAGGATTGGAACCCGTAGTTGTACTTCTTAGTCATTACTACCCACTCTTTGTCTCTAATTCGTTCTTGTAAATCTTCCTAATAATGATTTGTACTATACGTACAAATTCAATAACTATGACGTCACATTTTCCCGTCATTAATTTCCCTTCATTATATATCTAGTATTCAATGTATGAAAATTCTTTAACATCATACTAAAAACTAAACACTCTATAGAAGTCATTATTTATATGTTATGTAGTATAAATATAACTATTATTCGACCATATCCCCCGCCCCCATACGTCCATATCTTATCTTGATCATGACTCCAGATTCCTGGGATCTTGGGAGCATTGCTCCAGTAAATTTGACCATGAGAAAAAGTAAATTTGGGTTTGGGTTTTGTTCATCCGCTAGACGTTATGCAATTTTTTTGCGTATACGTTCTTGTACAAACCAATTTTTTTAAACTACAAATTTAGTTATTTTAAGTTTAGTTGGTAATTCCATATTTAACAATTATTTTTATTTTTTGTTAAGCTTCAATGGTTTGATAATTAAAATTTTATTAAAACGTATATTTTTTTAATATAAAATTATCAGGATTGGACTATGTTCCATTGATCTCGGCCAGGTTTGATAAATTGGCCAGATAATTACTTGTGCGGTTTTAAGTAATCCACCATGACTCTAGAATTGAAAAGTTTAGTTAAGTTTAAACTTACTTTTACTTACTTTAACTTACCTACTTTTACTTACTCTTCCTTACTTTTACAAAGTTTAAAGCACTTACTTTTACTTACTTTCATTGTACTATATTTACTTACTTTTACTCACTTTTACCATACTATATTTACTAACTTTTACTTATTTTGTATTTTTTCAGGTAGTCAATAATCAATAATGGATCCTAATATTGATGAAGTTGGAGAGAAAAGTGAGGGTGTTAAAAGGGGTTACTTTTGTGGTCAATGCAAGAACAAATATTCAAAGAAGCAAAACTGGGAGGAACATTTTAATTCCAAAAAAAATATTTGTTACAATACAAGAGGTCCCAGAGTTTGGGCCCACAGCTTAGATATTGCAGTAAAGAAATACCAGGATGAAGGCAGCAAAGAGATACGGCAAAGCAGTCATTTAGTTTGTTCACAAAATGTGCTAGTGCTAGACCTCAGAAAAATGAACCAACTTCATCAACTGCTAATCTAGAAAATGAAACTTTTTCACTAGATGTTTCACAGACTGAAGAAAGTGCTTCTCCTCCACCTAAGAAACAAAAGGTAAGTGAGGAATCTGCGCATCAGACTAACAAAACTGATTTAGAGGAATTTGAAAATTTCCAAATCCAGAAGACATTGAATGCAATTTTGCGCCTAACAAAAGAAACTCACCAAGCTGTTGTGGTTAAAGAGAAGAGTCAAAATATGCCTTCAAGTTCAAGTGTTGCATCCAAATCTAATAAAGCAAAAAGCAACAAATTTGACATTTCCATAGCCCATTTAAGCAAGTGTAAATCAATACAAGAAATCCTGAACAATGATTTGATCAAATCTACATTCAAATTGGTGGAAAAGAAGGATCTAGGGCATGCTGATGATTCATTTTCAGTACCAAGTGATATAATGGAAAACATTGCAAATAGTGACACTAATATGCCTGATGTAGATATAGCTGTTGAGGATGAAGATGATGATAATCAAGAAGATATTGATGATGCTTCTGATGATAAAATGTTTACATTATATTGCATAGCTTGCACAGACCCCAAAGCATGTGCTTCAGACAAACATTCTAACATAAAAGGTTACTTCAATGTTAAAGATTTAACCTATGTATGCAAACAAGGAGAAAATCAAGAGAGATGGTTTAGAAATCTGAAAACCCACCTGAAGAGACATTTAATTAAACTTCAGCATCATCAAAGAGCTGCTGTTTATGAAGTGATGAAAACATCTTCTCGGAACACTACTAAACGCATAGAAGACTTATGTGGCAACATCTTATACTACATAATGAAAATAAACACTGCATGGGCTCTATATCCAGTACTTCTAGCTGTATTACATAGGTCAGGTTGTGAGGTTGGAAATTTGAATCATAGCACACATGCGTGCGAGACAATTTGTGAGCTATTAGATAATCAACTTAAAGAACAAACTGTAAAGTGGTTCTTAGAACAAACTTCAGTAACAATAACAGCTGACATTGGAACAATTTTGGGATTAAGCATGCTAGTTGTATTAGTTATGAGTGAAGAAGATAAGACTGTAAAACTTGCTGGGATAAATTTAGTACGCAGTAAATCAGGAGTTTATTTGGCCAATGAAATTTTTGATGTGTTGAAGTCTCCTAATCACTTGAAACTATCTGAAGAAGCAATTAAATCCAAGGTATCTGGAATGGTTGGAGATGGGGCTTTTTGTAAGGACAACGAGCCATTTAAAAACGAAATGAAAAAGTTGTTTGGAGAAAATTTCAAATTTCGATGGGACTTAATGCATCTTGTGAACAGAGCCCACGTTGATGCATTGAAGAAAATTTGTAAACTAAGTGAGCTTTTAGACTTTATTCAGAATCACTCTTCAAATCTGAGATCAGGCCTTGACTATACCAATATGGTTCTTGACAATATCATTGGTTTTAAGAGACCAAAACTCAAATCTGATACTCGCATGGTTAATTACGAATTTGATCAATTTGACAGATTTGTGGAAAATTGTGTGTTTTTTGATCATCCACAAGAGAAAGAAATTAGTGCCAAGTTCTATGTATTGATTTCCTATGTAACAAAGATTATGTTGCAAGTAGCTCAAAAAACCACAGTTAGTGCAGAATTTGTAGAAAATATATTTTATAAAGAAGGAGGGAAAACTGTTATGTTAAGAGTGATGGAAACAATTTCCAAATTAGCTAATGGAGGAAATGCAAATGATGTAGTTTCTGAATTTAAGCACGATACCACAGGGCAGCAAAAGGAACTAACAGCTGAGGATTACATCCTAAATGAAGTTTACAAATACATCAAGAAACGTTCTGATTACTACCAGGTTGCTGAAGTTGCTAGACCATCCAGAACCAGATCTGAAAGTAGTTTTACAAAAGACTCGGTGATAAATTGGCTGACAGAATATATAGAACAGCTGTGGAAAGGAATCACAGAGAGATTAAAGCATTTTGATAAAGATGGATCAACTGCCTGGAGTGAAGCACCAGCTGAAGGGACATTCTCCATTCTTGGTTACATTGTTGAAAACAAAGGATCCATTAAGCCATCTCATTTGACTAAGCTGTGCAGAATTGTGAAGGAGGGTCCAGCTCCAGGCACTAGATCTGCTGTAATGATCACACAGAAAGCCATTGATCAGTGGCCAAGCATACATGGCGGTAAATTCACAACAAATGCCTACATGCAAGGTCTAACATCGTCCACTGTTGCTGCTGCAATGAATAAATAAACTTAAGGTGAGTTATAAACTGTACATTATTGTATTATTATGTTTAGCTAAAACAATTTGTAATTGGTATGTCGTCAATTCAAGAGTTTACTATCATTAACCTATCTAGTGGTGTAAGGGAAAAAAAAGTAAATTCAGAGCTGTGCTCCAGTAAATTTTTTCAAATCTGGAGTCATGATCTTGATCATTATCCTATATAAATTTTATTAAATATTCATTTTTACTCGTGTCAATCTATGAAATGCAAAACTTCATGCATTCGTTCGAAAACGCACAAATACGTTCTCGTATTATTTTTTTTATTTTTATTTTTAATTTTATCACCTCCCGAGATGAACTCGAAAATGCTGAGGTTAAGTTATCAAATTCCGCTAACTGGCAAAATCGAACGCTTCTAAGATAAATATCTCCTTTCGCTCTGATTCGAATTTATAACATTATCATGCGTTATGTTATATTATGTGTTTCATGTCTCATGTACTTGTGTTGTACTAATAACCATATATAATAACCATATGTTATAACCATATATTATAACCATATATAAATATATAAAAACACTGTAAGAATGGTAAACGACGTAATGTACTTTAATGAAACTGTACTTAATGATGTAATGTACTAAATGACGTAGTCAATGTACTTTAATGGAATTGTAGTTAACGATAATAAATGAATTAATTGGTAATTATAATCATAGTTACAGTAGACCAAAATTACAATGTACTCAATGTCCGACCCGACCCGACATTATGTCGCCATAAGGAATGTAGAATCGGCGATACTGTTGTTATTTTTTTTATTATTATTTTTCTGTTGGAATAAATTTTGATGTGCTTTCTACTTTGCCAAATAATTGATGACCTGTTGTTTTTTAAAATCTCATAATCATTTTTTTAGATTTAGCTTAATAATGAATCCTGAGTAACTTTTGCCATGTCATGTTTTGTATACATTCTTTCTTCGTTATAAAAGATGAAGTCATGTCTTGCCTAAGCATTTAATTGTAAATCTTAAACCTTTAATTTTTACTCATATGCATATTTTAGTGTAAAGATGCATAGTTCAATTTCCACTTTTAGTTAACTTGGCTGATCATGATAACATCAGATCTGAAAATACGCAATTTAAGATAAAAATATGGCTTCATCTTCAAATATCTTGTTTATTCGTTTAAACCTTACCACAGCTAAAAGATTTACTTTATTTTCAAATATTGTGCAAAAATAATGCAGCCTCTTCAACATTTAATAATGATGATGTTAGTAGAATCGGGGTATATAAACCCCACCAATTTCTTCCATGTTCATTCTGATTCCAACTACGAGGCTGAGCATTACCTGTAACAGTTTAGGAGTAAAACACAGTAAGAAAAAGTCTTTATCTTCTCCTTCGAGCCGTGCTCTCTTCAGAAGAACTTAGTCATTAGAATCTCCCGATAAGTTACAAGAAGAATCGGAGAGAAACCTCAAAGAATTTAATAAGCCTCTCAGAATCCTCCGAGCCACTAAAGAAGAACTCGGAGAGTAGTATAGAAGAAACTACTGCAAGTAACAGATCCGTTGCTGCCTCCTAACCAGAACCCCCGTCGACTCCGAACCAACCCAGGGCCATAGACGGAGGGGTTAACATATATATATATATATATATATATATATATATATATATATATATATATATATATATATATATATATATATCAGGGCTGTGCGGGTCTATTACTGTCCTGTCGGGTCTTTCAGTATATGACCCGGGTCTGGGTCGGGTCCATTTTTAAAAATGTAATAATTATAATCTGGTATAGGATAGGTAATAAGACTGCTACCGTAGCTACATTAACATGTTTTCTGAAACATAATAAAACATTATATGGCTATACGGTAGTTGCCTAACCATATATATTAATTAATCCGATTTTGGAAGTGTTTGAAAGTAGGTTTATTAATTGTATTAATATTTAATAGTAACTAGGTATAGTTATACATGCATTGCTAAGGGGCAAAGTACGATGTATGATTACTCTCTTCAGCCCCCTTATTCTAAATTTTAATTAATTTTGTGCAAACAAATTCTATATTTTTTTGAGTGAACTCAAATGGAAATTATCATCTTGCATTAAAATTAAATACTTTGTTTATCTTAAAAAATAAAAATAAAACCGATAATATGAAATAATTAGAGTAATTTGGTAGTAATATTGTCTTTATATTTTGAGGGCAACATATTCTGTGAACTCCTTTAAAACAGATATTGATATAGCGGCAGGGCCTATACTACTTATTTCTCTTAGAATCTACAGTAGATTGAAAGTTGTGGCAAGACAGGAAAGAGAGTTCTGAATTTTTAACTGATTTTTTTTATTTTGAATATATTGGAAAACAATAATTTTCAACCTACAGTATTCGTGTATGAAATTTCTTTATTTGGATCCATTATACTATTTTATCTGTAAACAAAAATTAGAAGATGAGACATTTTTTGTATTAAAGTTTAACAAATAAGGTGATATTTTTAAAGAAACTTGCGATTACATGAGGGTATAAACAATATGTGTGAGTCATTAAATCTATAAAACATGTTATTACATCAAATTCAATAGTATATTTACCAGTAAAGAACCTGGCCCTCAAAATTAGCAAAAGCAATAAAAACTAGTGGTGTATTGACTCATCGGTATTGGCAGAATCGGCCATATTTTGGGCATTGGCATCGGCCAAGTTTAGTTGATTCTCTTTCTGATTATTTGAAATTTGAAAATTTTCATTACAAAACAAAATCTATATTTACAGAACACCAAAAAACACTATGATAATTTATACTCATTTCAAAGTGTAATTATATAAAAATATTTTACATTCACAAAAATAGCAAAGCATAATAAGTTAAGTTGTCCATAAATTTACATTTTCTCGACTAGCTAATCGCTAAATATTATAAACTATTGTAATGCAATTATAATTGGTTGTGTAATGTCTATTTTTGGTTCAAATTCACTAGTATATAAAAAGTTGGGATCACCTGAAGATCAGGGCCCCCAGCCTTCTTTATTTAGCTTTATAAGGCTAACTAACGAAAATATCACGACCTAACCTAACCAATCGTCAAGGGCGTACAGTTGTAACCTAACGATTGGTTAGGTTAGGTCGTGATAGCCTTATAAGGCTAACTAAAGAAGGCTGGGGGGCCCTGATCTTCAGGTGATCCAAAAGTTGTATTGTTGTAGCTGTTCATATAGACTTGCAGTAATCATAATGGAACCTTATTACTGTATAAGACTAGTAAACTACATGGAGTTCAACGCTGTATACGATAGGGTTGCCAGACGTCCCGCATTTGATCCAAAAATCCCTCGTCAAAATCCCGCGTTCAAAATGTCCCGCAAAAAATATTTTTTAAGCAAATTTTTTAGGGATGAATTGATTTAGAATTTCAATATTATGTATAATAATTTCAATTTATTCACGATGTTTAATTGTTAAATATTATTGTAATAAGATTTTTCTAATTTTGTTGTAACCATTGAAGAAATCTAGTTTCAATTTGAAAAAAATTTGGTCTTAAAAAAGACCTCAGAAAATTTTTGGTCCCGCATGGGCATTTGAAAAATCTGGCAACCCTAGTATACGATCATATTAATTGTTTATCTTTATGAACACAGATATTACAATATAATTACTTGTATGTCAATGAATGCACATTCAATTGTCCTTTAGATATATATGTCTGTGTTATATGTTATTGGACTCAGTTGTCCCCCCTCCAACCCACCTTCCTCAGGATGGGGTACCTTGACTATCACTGCGCCTGTGAGGCGAGGAACATTACATACGCGGGCAACTGTACATCAAAATAAAATAGTAAGAGATTAGCAGAAGGTTAACAAGTACTGATAAAGGGGAAAATAACGGGTGTCTCAAAATAGATGGAACCCATTGACATGATAATAATTTATTACTCAGAAAATAAACTCCAAAAAAGATTACATTTCCTGGAAGCTGATATGATAACAATTAAAAACTGAAGATTTGAGGTCTCTAGATCAAAGGATACATTTATTAGAGCACATGTTCCAAATGACCGCCATTGCGCTGCAGACACACTTGAAGCCGACGAGCGAAGTTGTCAATCACCCTGACACCCTGCACTGAGTGCAAGGGCCTCTGAAGCACCTCGTCTGGGGCTTGTGTGCCCCAGAACACATTGTTCTTGCTATTGACATACCCACTGAGCAAGAAGTGTGCTTCGTCGCTGAACCAAACATCATCAAGAAAGTCAGGATCCTCTTCGATCTTGTTCTCGAACCACCGGCACATCACAACACGTTTTGCCATGTCAGCTGGTGTGAGTTTATGCTTGATCTGGATCCTGTATGGGTACAGCTGAAGATCCTTGATCAAGATTCTTTGCACTGACGCACGTGAAAGACCCAGATCTTGGCAACGTCTTCGGATTGACTTTTTCGGACTCCTTCCGACAGAATCTCTCACCGCATTCACATTGTCAGGAGATCTTGCAGTCACCTTCCTGCCAGATCTGGGTGTTTCTGCTTTCTTGTTGAGATTGTTTACTGATCCTGTGGCTTGAAATTGTGTGCCCAACGATAAATTTGGCTTTTCTGGGGATAATTGTTGAAGTTGAACTTCCTGCGAAATTTCGCTTGCACAGTTTTGAATGATTTCGTCTCCAAATAAGTAGTGACGCAAAAATTTTTTTCCTCCTTTGTCCAAGGCATTTTGATTGATAATTATTAGTTGTTATCGTCTCCTCTCTTCAAATCTGAAAAAATAGAACGAGAACATTAATATTGGCAGAATTATTAGCAGTGACATGGGTTGCATGTATATTGAGACACCCGTATATTTTAACAAGATATTGTTAATTTTATACGTTCCTGAACTGTTATTGAGCAAATTATTTTTAAAATGGATGAATGCACATTCTAGAATATTCCTTTCAATTATATCTTTGTTTTTAATGAGAACTTTTGAACTCTCTCAAGGACAAAATATACGAGTATGTATATTTATGTAAAACACTGACATTTTTTCTTCCACGTATACTTAAATTATTGACATGTATGTCTTGAGCAGTAAGAGTAAATGTGTCATTTTGGTTAGATACACTGCGCGGTTGTCATCAAAAGTGGCAGCTTGCACGTGCGCGTCAAGATGTCGTCACTGTGCAAATGCCGACGCACCAGCTGATTGCAAGCAACACAGAGGCGTGCCGCGTAGATTTGTTCATTCTTATTCAACTCTACCAAAAAATGACACCATGACGGAACTCCTTAAAGTCAAATTTTGATGCAGTGTGTGCCTTCTCTCGTAATAAAAATATTAAAAACTCGTGAACAATAGTGATATATATATATTATATATATATATATATATAAATAATAAGATACCATTCCTCTCTCTCTTTCTCTTTTATATATAGAAGAGAGAGAGAGAGAGAGAGAGAGAGAGAGAGAGAGAGAGAGAGAGAGCCAACAGCTTGTTCTTCATGTGAAGAAAGACCGACGCACCGAACTACTACGAAGTTACGAGGTATAATTTTTAAGGAGTCATTTTTATCGAAAGCTATAACACCGTAAATAGCATTAGTTATGTAGTATAGCTCATTAGTTTAGGCACTAGGTCCTGTTAACTTAAAATTAGAAATGCTTTAGAAGCCATAATTTACTGTGTTTAATAGGCATCGGAAGACCATAAACTCTTTTCGTTTTCGTAATAGTCATGCGCAGTATGAAGGAATTCATGTCAGAAACTGCGTATGCGTAATTATTGCTTACACTAAAGGAAAAAATAATGAGCACACACACACACCTTATTTTGCTCCGCCAAAATTGTTAATTCTGACAAAGTCAAGCTTTTCGCCCCGCCCTCGACCTACAGTTTAACGCTGAATCCGAGCCACGACCCACCAAGTAAGTCTGAACTTACAAAGTCCTCGTCCGGACTCGACTCGATCTCTCTCACGACGCCCCTGATCAGCAGCAATAATAATAATAATAATAATAATAATAAATCTCGCCTAATAAAGAAGAGCACAGGTAGTGCAGGTGGCTGCGTTTACTCGACTGGATACAGACAATGCGATTCGGTTTATACAGATGAAACAGAAAAATTTAGAAGTCGGAGTAAAAAAGCATAAATATTTGAGTAGGAGGGCAAATAATTCTAATGCATTGTTTAACTATATGTATGGATATAATCGGTCTTACGACATCTGATCAACTTTACATTCTATCGACAAATTATTTATTATTAGGTTAGGTTACTCTAGGTTAGGTTAGGTTAAATTAGTTTCTTAGAATGTCGATGTTCTGGTCTTGTCGTCGAAATGGGTATAGGTCCGATATAATCATAGTATTAATTTGGAGGGTTCCAAAGTTCTTGTTAAAAATAGTCATAACTGAAGGGAACATTCTGGACCTTGCATTCATTTATTTTCTAAAATTTCAGTAATAGTTCGGGAACGTATGAAATGGAACACATCTTGTTAAAATACCTTTTGCCTTTAATTAATACTTGTTAATGTTTTGCTAATCTCCTAACTATTTTGTGTACATATGCGGAGATATATATTTTCGGCTTCTTGCCTCCTCCCTTCATTCCCCGACAAGATGTATTGCTGAGTACACGAAAAGCCTTGGAATCTCTCTTTATTTTACCTTGTGGGTGTGCATCACCTAATTCTTTCACGTGGTTTAATTGTGAAATTCATCATATATATATATATATATATATATATATATCGTAAAGAACGACGCTTGTATAGGAGATATTCCGCGCAAGACGAGAGAGAGAAAACGGAACAAATGAAAAAATGAAGCACCACCTGGGAATCGAACCCGGGATCTTCCGATTGCCGGTCAGACGCGATACCATTACACCATGGACTTCACTCTTCCAAATGCCGTAATTCTTCTACATACTCGCAGAAACCAATGCCCCAAGGGGGCACCTCCCGCATGCCGTAACATTATATACATTCAACTGCAAAGAACACGCATGCGGGAGGTGCCCCCTTGGGGCATTGGTTTCTGCGAGTATGTAGAAGAATTACGGCATTTGGAAGAGTGAAGTCCATGGTGTAATGGTATCGCGTCTGACCGGCAATCGGAAGATCCCGGGTTCGATTCCCAGGTGGTACTTCATTTTTTCATTTGTTCCGTTTTCTCTCTCTCGTCTTGCGCGGAATATCTCCTATACAAGCGTCGTTCTTTACGTTATTTATACTGCGTGTTCTTTGCAGTTGAATGTATATAATGTTACGGCATGCGGAAGGTGCCCCCTTGGGGCATTGGTTTCTGCGAGTATGTAGAAGAATTACGGCATTTGGAAGAGTGAAGTCCATGGTGTAATGGTATCGCGTCTGACCGGCAATCGGAAGATCCCGGGTTCGATTCCCAGGTGGTACTTCATTTTTTCATTTGTTTCGTTTTCTCTCTCTCGTCTTGCGCGGAATATCTCCTATACAAGCGTCGTTCTTTACGTTATTTATACTGCGTGTTCTTTGCAGTTGAATGTGTATATATATAGTATATATTACACACACGAAGGCCACTCAATATATTTTGCCCCACCTTTTTTTTCTTTCCAAGTTTCCTTGTAAGTTCCAGAAATTTTGTACACAAGTAGTTACATACCTTTTTTACAAGTTTTTATTTTTCCACATAGTCTCCATCCTTTTCTACGGCTTTCCTCCACCTCGAAACAAGGGCCTTTATTCCTTGCTGGTAAAAGCCCGCTGGGTTCCGCTGGAGCCACCTCTTAACCTCCTTAACAACCTCATCGTCACTCTGAAACTTTCTTCCACGAATAGCATCCTTCATTGGCCCAAACAAATGGAAGTCTGAAGGTGCCAGATCCGGGCTGTATGGAGGGTGGGGTAACACAGTCAAGCGCATTTTTGTGATGGCCTCTCTTGTTTGCAAACTGTTGTGTGGTGTGGCGTTACCGTGCTAAAGAAGGACGTCTTCCAGTTTTGTCTGCGGTCGAACTCGTTTTATACGTCTCTGGAGTCTCTGTAGGGTAGCAATATATGCCTCTGAGTTGAGTGTTTGTCCTTTCTTCATAATGTCCACCAGAATCACCCCTTTCATGTCCCAGAAGATGGTGGCCATAACCATTCCTGCAGAGGGAGCCATTTTGAACTTTTTTTTGCGTGGGGAGTCTGCGTGATGCCACTCCATGGATTGGCGTTTTGTTTCAGGTTCAAAGTGGTGTACCCAAGTCTCATCCATCCCCAGTCACAATTCCTGAAAGGAAGTCATCCCCTCCTGTCTCGTATCGAACCAGTGACTCGGAAGCAATTTATTTTCTCTGGGCTTTGTGATTTTCAGTCAGTTCGCGAGGAACAAACCGTGAACACATTTTTGAGTATCCCAGTTGCTGAATTATCGTATTCACACTTCCTTCACTAATTCCTAGCTCCAGTGATAGCTCGTTGTATGTGACGCGCCGATTTGATCGAATGATGCTGTTAGCACGTTCCACAGTGTGAGATGTGACAGCCGATGCCGAGCGACCGCTGCGTGGCTCATTATCGATGCTGGCTCTCCCTCTCTCCAATGATCTCACACGTTTAGACCAGCGTTCAACTGTGCTTCGATCAACATCATCATCTCTGTAAACGTTTTGTAGACGTTTGTGAATATTTCCAACTGTTTCCTTCTCTGCGGTTAAGAACTCGAAAACAGCTCTCTGTTTACGACGCACATCACTGTCAGACCCCATTTTCGAAACTGCGTTAATCATCAGTTTTATAAAAGGGCGTTTAAAAGCGGTTTTATACAAGGAGGGGAGATTCAAACTGGAAAAATCCAGTTATGTGAATGGCAGAAAGTTTAAACTTACGGCCCAAAAGACATTTCAGCCACATGGCCTATTATTTAGCTAAGAAAAAAGGGTGGGGCAAAATATATTGAGTGCCCCTAGTATATATATATACACAGGGTGGGAGAAAAGTTTTTAAGGATTTTATACATACAAATAATTTGTAAATAATAAATAAATTCCAATGATATCACTGCAGTGTATGCGATATTTTTTGAAGCAACTATACAAGGCCAGGAATGACCCTAGGCTAGAACTGGAAGACCCTACGCCTTAGCCCCAGTCAGCGCCATGTCAATATGGATGAATACAGCAATGAAGAAAAAGTGTATCTTGTATCGTGGGCTATTTCTTAGAATAACTGTGAAGAAAGTTGCGTTTATTTCAAGAAAAATATAATAAACCACCACCAAATGCAACCACTCTTCGATACTCGAAGCTCAAACTTTTGGAAACAGGGAGCCTGCTAAAAGATCGTCCAAGAAGCAGGAGGCCAGTAACGACGACAGGAGACAACAACAAAGAAAATGTCCTCGCCAGTTTTCAAGTCGGTCCAATAACTTCAACGAGAAAAGTCGCACAGGAATTGGATATTTCCAAATTTTCATTTGCAAAAATATTGAAATCACAGGGGTACCACGGTTACAAACCCATTTACTCTTGGCTCATATACGACGATGATTCTGACAGACGGTTGCAGTTTGCTGAAACAATGAGACAAAAGTTCAACAGTGATCCAGATTTCGTTCGAAAGATCATATTTTCAGATGAATGTGACCTCGGTTTAACGAGTAAAGGAAACAAACCCAACCTTCACTACTGGGTAGAAGAAAAATCCAAAATACGATTGGGTAAACCCGTTAAAACGGCTACATTAATAGTTTGGGCGTGCATTAGTTATTCAGAACTCGTTTCCTTTGACATATTGAGAGATTCGATGGATGGAAAACGCCAGGTATTGAGAGACAAAGTTTTATCACAGTTTATTAATGACGTTGGCAGGAATTGGTTTTATTCACATGATGGAGCGCCACCACATTACTTTGGAGCTGCCCGTGAGATTCTGGATACGACTTGAAGGAAGATGGCTTGTGCAGCGAGGCCCCATCGAGTGCCCAGCCAAATCATCTGATTTAACCCCATATGATTTCTGGCTTTGGGCTTATTTGCGTGACAAACTCTCCACTCCTGGTTTCATCTATCCAAATGTGAATGCCCTTGGCCGTAGAATAGCTGAAGAACTGGAAAGGACCCCACTCTATATGTTCAGAAGAACAATGAAGAGTTTCACATTAGAGAATCCACACATGTATCATAGCGGACGGAGAACTCTTTGAAGATTAAATTTCAATTTAACAAAATATTTGTATGAATAAAATTCTTATAGACTTTTTTGTTTGATTTGTTTTATCATTTGAACACTTATCTGTACAATGTTAACTAAATAGTTGTATGTATAAAATCCTTAAAGACTTTTCCCTCACCTATATATATATATATATATATATATATATATATATATATATATATAGTGTGTGTGTGTATATATATAGGGTGGCCCATAGGCCCCAATCGGTTATAATTAAAGCGAAAATCCATTTAGTGGGGTTCAGACTGACGTAATTGATTACTAAAGAAAGAATATTTGTCGATATGGTTGTCTTGCACTTTGAATAATCACTAAATTTTTTAAAATTTATTATAAACTTTTTACTTTGTTTTATTTTTTGTATTTTCTCTTTAATTATAACCGATTGGGACTTTTGAGCCACCATATATACAGGGTCCGCAAAAAAAAAAAGAGCATGACGAAAATTGCTCTCACGCCCGCATTTTTTGCCGGACCCTTAAATGTTATATATCTAGCTAAAGATAAAAGAGCCCAGAGTTGTATAAAACACATTTCATCAAAATCGGTCATAAAATAAAGATTTTATGGCCACAAACGTGCAATGACTAAAAAAAGTGAATTTCCGCGTAAAAATTTAATGTTTTTCTCATTACAAATTATTTTTTTCAGATGCCTAAATAATTTTAATCAATAAAAATGATAATATGCCCTTTTCTAAAGAAGATAAAATATTAATAAAACATTATAGACTTGATAAAAATTATGGCGCAATAAAATTATTACAAGAGTTTCCGAATAAACCATGGTCGAAAGGAGGTTTGGACAAGCTGTTAAGAAAAATCGACGAAACTGAAAGTACTGAAAGGAAACAAGGAAGCGGGAGGCCAGATTAGTTCGAACCGAAGAAAACATCAGAGATGTGGAACTAAGAATTTATAGTCAAGAAGGCAGACCAGGACTCACGTGACACCGTCCAGAATTGCTAATGAGTTGAGCATATCCGAAAGTAGCGTCAGAAACATTATTAAAAACGACCTTGAACTAAAACCTTATAAACGGATACACGGGCAGAAATTAACTGAAATTAACGAACAGAAAAGAGTTGTTTGTTCTGAACGCATGTTAAGAAATATCACTCCCGAAAAAGTAGACCTCGGCTTTTTTACTGACGAAAAGAAGTTTACGGTAAACCACCGCGAAATTCCCAAAATGACAGAGTGTATTCAAGAGTTAATCGTAAAAATGAAATACAGATGATAGACTTTATGCTACCCGTAATCATTTTTCTGCAGCGTAATGGTATGGGTCGGTGTGTCTAAACTAGGCAAGACATGTTTTTTCGTAGAGCCAAACATCAAGTAGACGCCCGCTATTACACTGAAACTTTGTTGGAACAAATGCTGCCCGAAATGAGACGATTGGCGAATAATGGCTACTTCTTATTCCAACAGGATGGCGCTCGGGCGCATACCGCTAAGTCAACTATTGAATTTTTAGAAAATAATGTTCCTGAATTGCTTTATCCAAAAGATTGGCCCCTAATAGTCCAGATTTGAATCCCGTAGACTACGGAATATGGGAAATGTTGGCTGAGAAAGTGTAAAAGCATAAGATCCGAAATGTCGAACATTTGAAAGAAGTTCGTACAAAAATGGGAAGAAATTACCCAGATCAAGTAGATAAAGCTATAGATCAATTTAGGCCCCGATTACGAAGGGTTGTAGAGGTTTCTGGCAACATATCGAACAATTTTTATAGTCTTATAATTTCGTTTTCTTTGGAAATTGTAAAATTATATGACATGTTGTAGTAAAACTTTTATATTTTTTTTAATTTTTGACGTATTGACATGAAATTTGGTAGTAACTTAGTTTATTTTGTTGCTTATTTGCCTAAAATAAATTATTTGTCATTATGTGTAAAAATAAATGTACAGTAAACATTTCTGGCAAACATATCGAACATTTTTATAGTCTTATAATTTCGTTTTCTTTGGAAATTGTAAAATTATATGACATGTTGTAGTAAAACTTTTATATTTTCTTTAATTTTCGACGTATTGACATGAAATTCGGTACTAACTTAGTTTATTTGTTGCTTATTTGCCTAAAATAAGTTATTTGTCATTATGTGTAAAAATAAATGTACAGTAAACATTTTCGTCATGCTCCTTTTTTTTTTGCGGACCCGATATATATATATATATATATATATATATATATATATACAGGGTGGGCGGAAAATAGCTCCTTATTTTGGATTGGTAAAAAAATACGTATATTATCCATTTATTTCAGAAGAAATATATGAAAAGGTAGGCATACATGGTAGGTTTTCTCTAAAATTCAATGTGGGCTCCAACTCTTTCCACCAGCTTCTGGAGCCGCCAGGAATGGCGTCCACTGACTTTAGCAGGAACTCCTGCGGGATGGAGGACATGACTTCCCGAATTCGGTCCTCCAGTTCTTTCCAATGTCCTCGTTTGGTGCGGTAGACTTCTTCCTTTACCCACCCCCAAAGTAATAAGTCGCACGGTGTCAAGTCGGGGCTCCTGGCTGGCCATTGATGTGGACCACGACGACCCATCCAACGCCCAGGGAAGTGGGCATCCAGCCACTCACGGACAACAAGAGCGAATGGCCGTCAGGAGCCCCGACTTGACACCGTGCGACTTCTTTCTTTGGGGGTGGGTAAAGGAAGAAGTCTACCGCACCAAAAGGACATTGCTGTGTTCGTTGATCGAATTCGGGAAGTCATGTCCTCCATCCCGCCGGAGTTCCTGCTAAAGTCAGTGGACGCCATTCCTGGGCGGCTCCAGAAGCTGGTGGAAAGAGTTGGAGCCCACATTGAATTTTAGAGAAAATCTACCATGTATGCCTACCTTTTCATATTATTTCTTCTGAAATAAATGGATAATATACGTATTTTTTTACCAATCCAAAATAGGGAGCTACTTTCCGCCCACCCTGTATATATATATATATATATATATATATTTATTATTATTATTATTATTATTATTATTATTATTATTCCCTTTTAAGACGAGTTATTGAGCAGTATACTCTTATAAATAAATTTAATTTGTAGTGCGTTCATTTATACTATGTTCATATTTATTCAATCAACTAGATGTGCGTATTGGTAAATCAATCGTAATCAAGCAATCGTATTCTTAATTCGACCGCATATATATATATATGTGTGTGTGTGTGTGTGTGTGTGTATACGTTATATTACGAAAAAATAGATAACGTTATTTTTTTTGTGTAATTTTTGTTTTTATTTATGATGTAATAAATTTTTGGGATGTGCATCTTCTTCTTTGTTATGTAGTGATCATACCATACGTAATTCTGTCAGGGTATCACGGTCCTGTTTTCTGGGCGTCGGGTGACATCAGTAGTATGATGACATTTGGCCAGAGGAATTTTTAGGGGCATTTGGAGTTTTACCCCTTGAGGGTACCTTGCGGGACCCCCTTCTCCTTGGGAAAAAAATTAAAAAGGATTCATCCTCGCCTTCTTTCATGAGACAAAAATAAACAACCAAACAAACATTCGAGTACTTTTTACGCAGCGTTCCGGTGCGTTCCGTCGTGCTCGTGGGCCCCCGCTAGTTAGCTGCAGGGCGAGCAACAATCCCACTCATCAGACTGGTATTTTATATATGTATATATATATATATATATATATATTAATATATATATATATATATATATAGGTAAAAACTAAATAGCAGTTGCCTTATGACTACAGAGCTTAACACTCAATTTTGAACCTTTTACCCTTAAACAATAGAAATGAAAACTTAAAATAACTTTAAAAAAAGGGCTTAGCATACCTATATGAGATGCTGTATGGGCCTCACAACATACAATGACTTGTATTGTATTCTCAAAGCGTATTATTATAATTTAATACCACATTACCTCTTCGAGTGTAGTTCTATCGCATCGTTTTCGTATGTTAACCAATGCGAACAATCAAAAAAAATCAGAGTAAACACATTTTAAATCAAAAACAATTTCTTTGTTTAATATCTGTATTATGAAAAATAAAATGAAGGTTTATTATTTTCATTAAAATAAATTAATTTCTCTTTTTTTTAAGGGAAACCGACTTATTTTCATCCGATCTCAAGCTCAAACACACTTTTTATACATCCATAACACATGTTTAATTGTTTATTTACTTTTAAATATGTAGTTTTCTGTTATTTACATCGATATATAAATATCTTCTGGTATATGAACTAATAATTTTATTGCACATCAAATATTGTTATAAAAGTGTGTTTAAAGAAATTTCTCTTTAAACGTTAAAGGCAACGTAATTTAAAAATCTTAATGATCTGCTATTTGTATGTAATATTTGTATGTATGGACTGATATTTAGACTACATTTCGTGAATCAACACACATGAATAAGCCGAGATTAACTAATCTTTTAGAATTTTCTCAAAGCGTGGTTGATGTTTACGATAGTCATCGGGCGGTTGATGTAGTGTATTTATATTTTCAAAAAGCGTTTGACACCATACTGCACAAAAGACTCATTGAAAAAACTAAGGCTCATGGAATCAGGGGTGTAGTAATAAATTGGATAGAAGAGTGGTTGCGAGGTAGGAAACAGAGGGTGGTCGTTGATGGAGCGGACTCGTCTTGGGCTAATGTAGCGAGCGGCGTTTCTCAGGGTTCTGTATTGGGCCCCTTGCTTTTTCTTATATATATTAACGATTTTGATGTCGGCCTAGTCAGTACAGTCTCAAAGTTTGCGGATGACACGAAGTTGGGTGGTAGGGGTGATTAATGATGAAGATAGAAGTAAAATCCTGGAAGATCATAATAAAATCGTTGATTGGTCAGCAGTGTTGGGCACTAAAGCGTTAATCCGATAACAGTTAATTAACGAAGTTAACTTTTTTTAACGGACTATTAACGGAAGTTAATTTCCATTTATCGTTATCGGACCAGTTAACTTCCGATAACTCGATATTTAGTCTGTTAAAGTCCGTTAACACGTTAACTGCGAGGAGTCATTCACGGAAGATCACCGCTCCGCGAATGAATTCAAACCGCCATAACTTCAGTCTGCCAATTCCGTCCTCTGCCGCAGTGGAACGGCTCTTCTCTCTCGGCAAAGACATCCTGAGGCCCAAGAGGTGAAGACTGGCAGTTGGGCCTAACTTTGAGAAGTTGGTCTTTCTGAAGGTCAACCAGCACATTGTGTCATAGTCTTTAATAAATGTGCCTAAAATTTAATTTTACCTTTCAGTTCCCGCCATAATAATTCTCTGGTAAATTAAAATTTAGTTAATGGTTAGTGGTTACAAGGGTTTCAAAACATGTAATCAGTACATTTTTTATTAAAAAAAAAAAAAAGTTATTAAGCAAAAAAGTTGCAAAACTTGATAAAAATACAGTTAAATACCTATTTATTGTTGGATTTTGCATAAATAAACATTTTCTATGGGTTTTAAAGCTTTTTTCCTTGATTTTTTTAAATGTTAGTAAAGAAATAGTTATCGTTAACGGATTATCGTTAACTTCCGTTAACTTTGTAGTAAAATTATCGGATTATCGTTATCGGAGTTAAAAATTGGGGTTAACAGATTACACTGGTATGCATATGAATTTTTTTTGTCTGCTGTGAGGGTTTTTTCAACTCATATTATATAATTCGACCATGCTGAATTCGAAAATGACATTGGTTTTCCTCAATCAGGTCAGGTTTTTTCTCTATTGGCCATTTATTATAAGTCCAATTTTATCCCAAAATTTATTGATTTTTTTAGCTCAAACACTGTAGATACGAGTAATATTATAAGAACACTCGTGAAAAATGAAAACATTGTGTGAATAAATACTTTTATTCATACAATGAATACGGAAAAAAGTTTATTGAGGAAGGAATGAAGTTTTTTTGGCTTTCCGTCTGTGTTTTTCTTCGGGCACGTCTCGCTTCAAACACCAGCAATAGTCCGCCAGCATATTGATATCCCAGTTTCCCTGGTACCTCTCTTCCATTATTTTGATATCTTGGTGAAATCGTTCACCCTGTTCCTCACTATAATCCCCGCAATTTTCAGGAAAATAGTCCAAGTGGGACCACAAAAAGTGCATTTTTATGGACATGCGCGACCCATGAGCTTTGAAAGCTTCCATCAAGTTTTCGACAACGGACTCGTATTCTGGACTTCTACGCTTGCCAAGAAAATCAGTGACAACTGATTTGAATGCCTGCCAGGCATTCTTCTCAGTTGGAGTCATTGCGTTTTCGAACTGAGTATCCTTGATCAAAGTTCGAATTTGAGGACCATCAAAAACCCCAGCATTTAGTTTAGCATCAGATATATGAGGAAATTTACTCTCGAGATATCGGAATGCTGAACCCTCCTTATTCATTGATTTGATGAAATTTTTCATCAAGCCCAGCTTAATATGAAGTGGTGGGAGCAAAATTTTTGTTGGTGGTACAAGGGGCACTGAAACGACATTATGCGACCCAGGTTCAAAATTCTCTCTGGATGCCCATTCACGCTGTGCATAGTGCTTCTCATCCGCTCGGCTATCCCATTTGCAGAGGAAACATGGGTATTTCGTGTATCCCCCTTGCATTCCCAATACAAATGCCACAATCTGAAAAAAAATGAAAATATTTAAAGAATTTAGAGAATTTGTTCTATCAGATAAAAAAATCTATGCATTGGACTGTATCACTTCTGTGAGGAAGTTAAGTGTTCTTATACGCTCTCAAATAACCTTTGGAAAAACAACATAGTCAATAGCAATAGTTTACTTATGATATTAGTATTACCTTCAAATCTCCACAGATCCTCCAGTTATGTTGGTCGTATACGAGAGCATCCGGTAAAATTTTCATGTTATCGTAGCTCTCAGTAAGTTGTACGGAATGTGCTACAGGGACTGATGCAACCCTATTCCCAATGTTGAGAAGTACTGCTTTCAAACTTCATTTAGACGAGTCTATAAATAGCCTCCATTCTGATGCGTTATATGGCAGGCCCAAGGATTCGATTAGCCCCTCAACATTGCAGCAGTACACTAAGGAAGAGGTATTTTCGTGCACTGCAAAAAACTTGCGGAATTCTTCCTCTCGTTTCCTATACCAGGAGAATGTTGTTCCCGGAGCCAGCAAGTTGTCCTCTCGAAGTCGTGAGCCCGAGATCTCGGCAGCTAATTTGGAAAGTCCTAAATCCCTGGTAAGATCATTAAGTTTGGCCTGGTTGAGAGGCCTCGGCTCATTTGAAGCGGTATTTTGAGGTATATACGACTGGGACTGGTCATTGGCATTGGTCATTGATTCATCATCAGAATCATCGAAGTCCAGGGTTTGAGGTGGGTCGGGTATTGGAATTCCAGGACCATGGGGTACAGGTCTCATAGCAGAAGGAATGTCAGGGTATACAACAATGTGTTTATTCTTCTTGTTAACTCCTGAAAATAGAAACACAGAAACATGGATATAAAACTTGCATATGAAATAGAAGAAGCATTCAGACAGTGGCGGCTCGTGAGGGAAGGCTGCGGTCTGTAAGATATGAAATAGGTCGATCGAATCTGTATATTTTTCTTTTTCATTCATATTGTCCCTTCGGGGACAATATGAATGAAAAAGAAAGAAAATATACAATCATTGTATATGTAAATGTAACTTGTATAACAATATGTATGTGTAAATGTATTTTCTATAACAATATGTATATGTAAATGTATGATTACCATTATGGTGAATATTATGCTATATATGGTGAATATTACATTATGGTGAATATTATGTCAAGTTTCATACGAGGATTTCAAAATATTTAAGAAAAATAAATTTATAAGCCCACCTTGGAGGTTTGTCATGCAGAAATAGCAATCTGTCACGTGATCCTTTCCTTCTCTCCAAATCATGGGAATTCCAAAAGGCAAAGATTTCGCTCTGCCTTTGCTCCATCTTCTCAAATTTTCAATGCACGTCTTGCAGCACATATGAGGGGCGAAATTTTTGTCCTGGTCCCCTAGCTTAATTCCAAAGTATGCTCTATACATTGTCTTCACAAATTTAGTGATTTGGGACTGGTTATTTGGCATGGTAACCGTCCCACATATGTAGCAGAATCTATTGGGATCATTTTTACACGCTCTATTCATTATGAAATATTTTATCTATATGCCTGAAAAGTAAAAAAAGATATTATACAAGTGAAACAAGTGATGATAGATGTTACTGTTCCAATTCCGCTTTGACAAAATCACGAAAAATTCTATTTTACTTATGAGGCCATAGCCGGATAACCTGAGCTGATTGAGAAAAACGGATTGCAGATTCGAAATCAGCAGGAAAAACTATAAGAATCACTTACAAAACCCTTGACAGCAAAATTGATGCATACCAGTGTTATCGTTATCGATGTTAACTTTTTGGTTAACGGTGCCCACCACTGTTGGTCAGTCACATGGCAAACGAGATTTAACGTCGATAAGTGCAAAATTTTACATATAGGTTCGCGTAACGGTAATTTTGCGTATATTATGTCAGGGAAGGAGTTAGCAAGCGTAGAGCAGGAAAAAGATTTAGGTTATAGTCACTGGCGATTTAAAAGTAGCGAAACAAAGTACAGCAGCGGTCAATAAAGCGAACAAAGTGTTAGGTTTTATAGCTCGGAATTTTGAGTACAAATCGCGCTATATTATTGTTCCTCTTTATAAATCATTAGTTATACCCCATTTGGAGTACGCGATCCAGTTTTGGAATCCGCATATACGAAAAGATATAGACAAAATCGAAAGAGTTGAAAGACGAGCAACTAAGATGATTCCGTCGCTTCGGTCGAAGTCGTACGAGGATAGGCTTAAGGAGTTAAAATTGACTACACTCGAGACTAGGAGGCTAAGGGGTGATCTAATCCAGGTTTTCAAAATTATGAATGGGTTCGATAACGTAGAGAGAGATAGCTTTTTCGAAATATCTCAATATAATAGGACTAGAAATAACGGATGTAAGTTGACAAGCAGAAGGTTCGAGACAGCAGCTGCCAAAAACTTTTTTACGCATAGAATAGTAAATAGGTGGAATAGTTTGCCGGTAGAAGTAATTAGTAGCACGTCTATAAAAATGCTTAAAAATCGATTAGACGCATATGTTGATAGATTGGGTATAGTTTAAGGTAGCAAAATTAAGGCTTTGTGGTTCGGAACCCAAGTAAAATTGTAGGTCCCCTCCACCACCACGGAGGACATGCACAATACACAATTACGAACACAGGTAGACCAGCCATGAGTGGATCCTAGGGTCTTTGTTGGTCTGAAACATAATAACATTATAACATAATATAGCCTTCCCCTCTCTCTCTATTGTGTAATTATATATATTCTATCCAACAATAATGACAGGTCTATTGCTATACAGTCACAATGGTCGACTGGAAATATAACTTGTACGTTTCTTTGTTTCGAGGCAGCTAATACGAGGTTAAATAAATTAATCTTTACCGATGATGCGAAATGTAGTTGTATTAAAGTTGTTAGCCCTTGACCAAGTATTTTACAGATCGGTTAATAATTCTGAAAAATCACACAAATAACAGAGTTACCTCCGTAAAACTCGCTAGTCGTTTTCTTTAACTGTGTTAGCAGACCGAAGTTAAGGCATACTTGCTTATTTATTTCACTGATTTTTATGGAGATAAAAATGAAAATGAATAAGATTACTGACAGATCATTATCCATATGACAAATATTAATAATACAATGACAAATCACATACTACGGATAGAAATATATACAATTAATGAGAAATAATACAGTCATGTCGAAGTTAAGTGAAGCTACAAACAGACGTTTTCATACCATGAATTCCATAGCTTAGAAGACGTACGGTAGGATTGGTAAATAGCTTGGCTAATCGGGCTGGTTGATTTTTTAATTCTTTGCATTAGACTGTAGTCTTGTTACCTCAGGGAAGCTCACTGTGGGTAGCAAACATTTTCGAAACTGAGCATCTTGGAGTAATTTATGTAGAAATCTAAAAGATCTTTTGGATTGCAAATTTAGGGTTCTGCTAGAACCTTTTTTATAAGCCACCCAGAGTTGCTGTCCGTATATATTACTGCAGAAAGAGTTTCTTTAGCGTCACTTGTACAGAACCGAAAGCTCCTTATAGTTATACTCGCTTTAACACAAAGGCTTCGAGATTTTCTTATATCTGAGTCATCAGTCAAGAAGCTAGTTTGACCCCAATACTTAAATTCTTGTACTTCATCATTGTATATTGTTATTATAAATTTAATATGTTCATGGGAACTTCTGCCTTCTAGTTTTGCAAATAAAATATTGTGCTTCATTCTATCATATGCTTTACTTATATCTAGAAAACAGCTATAAATAGTTGAATTACTCTCAGTATATTTAAATATAATTTTCTTAAGTATATAGATACACAGGTCAGTTGAGTGGGACCTTTTAAAACCAAACTCATTTAGTTCATAAGTTATCATTTAAGTAGTGTAATGAGAGTTTCTCTAGTAGTTTCGAGAAGCAAGTGGCGATAGCAATAGACCTGCAATTATTGTTGTATAGAATACCCCATGCTTATTATATTTAATATATATATAGTATCAATTTATAATTATATATTTAATGGCCAGTTTGTAGCCATGTTTGATGCGTAAATCGGTACTATAAGGAATGATGTTTATAATTACGGTTATAAGTGATTGTTATTAATAAATAACACTGGTCAACAACAATTTTGTCACAAGGGTTTTGATGGGTGTTCTAAGTGTACTTTTTCATGCTGAATCTAAATATGAAATCAGATTTTTTCTATCAGGCTTAGTTTACTTGTGACGCTATGTTCATTTTTTCCTCATTTAGCATCATCACCGGATAAAAAAATAACATATTATATATAATTAAGTATATAACAATATTATAATATAAAACATTATAAAAATAATGAATATAATAATATATTATATTAATTAATATAACTATAATAAAATATATTAATATTAATATCTATGTTGTATTAATTTTTCTGTAAAATTAGTACAATTTATTCCTTTGGGGAGAAAGTTCTGATAATGCTGGCAGGATAAATTTGGTCGGAGCAGCAGACTGTGCAGGTTGAAACATGTTTGTACCTGTTCAGACATGAGCCTAGTTTCTGTGTGTAGAGCAGCTCCAAGTCAGTCTGCTTGTAAATGTCACAGTGTTAACAGCTAGTGTCTGTTGCTTCTTGTTAATTTTACACCAGTGTATTCATATAGATGTTTTGTAATGCCGCGGAACTGTCTGAATCATCCTAATTCCTTTTGTTATGTATGTGGTGATCTAACTTTAAAATCCCAGAAACGTAACTTTACACCATTAGTAAAAAAATGCTATGAACTTTATTTCGGATGTAAAGTAGGCGATCAGGACAAGAGTTGGGCCACTCACATTTGTTGTGTGACATGTGTAAGACTACTTACAGGATGGCTAAACGGTTCACGTCACATGCCATTTGCTATTCCAATGATTTGGAGGGAACCCAAAGATCACACAACAGACTGCTATTTCTGCCTGGTAAATACAAAGTGGATCACTTCAAAAACAAAGAGCCTTATGAAATACCCTAATCTACCGTCTGCAATGAGACCAGCTCCCCACAGTGCTCAACTTCCAGTACCAAATCCTCCTGAACATGTAAGTTTAAGTGATGAGGAATCAAACGTAGCTGTAGCATATCACGAGGAAAAAGATGAAGACATTTCTGATCCAACATTCCAGGCTACCTGTTCCTCCAATGAACCACATTTACTGTCACAAGGAGATCTAAATTACCTAGTTCGTGATTTGAAATTATCCAAGAAGCAGGCTGAACTTTTAGGTTCAAGATTAGAGGGTTGGAATCTACTGCAACGTGACACTAAAGTTTGTTTTTTCCGCAGCCGCCATGATGAATTCAAAGAATGGTTCTCCCATGAAGATGGACTTGTGTTTTGTAAAGATGTTAATTCAGTCATGGGGGCTCTTGGTCATGAACATAACGTGGATGAGTGGCGATTGTTCATTGACTCCTCAAAAGTCAGCTTGAAAGCAGTCCTTCACAACGGAAATAAATTTCCTTCTGTACCTATTGCACATGCTGCAAACATGAAAGAGTCATACGACAACATGAAGTTGCTTTTAGAAAAGTTTCAGTATCAAAAATATAAGTGGAATATCTGTGGAGATCTGAAGGTCATTGCACTTTTGCTAGGGTTGCAGCTAGGTTACACCAAGTACTGTTGTTTTTTATGTGAGTGGGACAGTAGGGACAAGCAGAACCACTACGTTAAGAAGGATTGGCCAAAACGCACCTCACTTGTTCCAGGCAAGAAAAATGTTGTGAATAGTTCACTTGTTGACCCTGAGAAAGTGTACCTTCCTCCTTTGCATATCAAGCTTGGACTTATGAAAAACTTTGTTAAAGCGATGGATAAAGCGCAAACAGGATTCACATACTTGAGAAATAAGTTTCCCCGGATCAGTGATGCCAAGATTAAAGAAGGCATTTTTGTAGGCCCTCAGATCAGAGAATTGTTAAGAGATGAGAGATTTGAAGGAGAGTTGAATGAAGTTGAGAAAGCTGCGTGGCAGAGTTTCAAAAGTGTCTGCACAAATTTTTTGGGAAATCACAAGGCCGAAAACTATCCTGAAATAGTAGGAGATCTTCTTAAGTCTTACCAAGCAATGGGGTGCAATATGTCATTAAAGGTTCATTTCTTGGACTCTCACTTGGACTTTTTTTCCGGAAAACCTGGGTGCGGTAAGCGACGAACATGGTGAGCGTTTTCATCAGGATATTTCTGCCATGGAAAACCGTTACCAAGGCAAATGGAGCCCCAGTATGCTGGCTGACTATTGCTGGACTCTTAAGAGAGACATGCCTGAGGCAAAGCACAGCAGAAAATCAAAACAAGCTACTTTTTAAACTACAGGTATGTCTTTTCGATCATATTTTAATAAGTATGTAACTATATGGGTTTTTAAAAATTAAATTGCATGTCACACAAAAACCAGACCTGACAGAGAAATTTTACAAACTTATTTGGATTCAGCACAGAAAATACTATAAGAATAAGGTATTTTCATTCTTGGGACACGAAAAACATTTTTTGTTGTTGCCCAGTGATAATCAATGATAAATGCTTGGACCGAGGTCACCAGATCTTTTAGATCGAAGAATGTTATTAATTAGGTTGATTGATAGAATGAGTTTTGTTCCTTTATTACACAAAATGACGATTTATGAATGAGATCGAAACATGTCGTTTACAGTTGCAATAATGAATACACAAAATTAAATTATTTATGAATTAGACAGAAACATGTCGTTTACAGTTGGAATAATGTATACACTTGAAATAACGCGCAAGGTAAAAGATTAGTCTCTATATAAAGTTCGGTGAATGACTACGGGGCCAGCGTGGCCCTGCACAAGTGGTGTTTATATAGTGGTAGCTCGTGGGTCACTGAAGCTGGTGTTCGAAGGGAGAGAAGTCGATGTGCGTCCAGAGGAATGAGGACATGCCTTGAGTGAATCCTTGCGTTGTGACGTCATCTTAGTCGTGCTTGTGTGACGTCATCTTGTGTTTGAGTTGATGAGTTATATCGTTAATTGTAAATGCAAAAAACTTCACTTTTTTCTACGTGAAGGTCAAAATATGAAAATAAAAACCCACTCTAATAGACAGAGTTTATTTCCACGACAGTTTCGACGCCCACTGGCATCCTCCTCGGGTGGATACAGAAACACGAATGAACCAAAACAAGAGGGAAAAACAGTCCAGGGACCGACCGTTAAGAAATTCGCACCTAGGTTAGATCCCATTCTCCCGACACCGGAAGGGCATTTTCATTAAGTACATTCGCGCAAATTTAAAACTATCTTCCTGTTCTAAACATACAGATTCTATTATATTTTTTTACATAATTATTGAATTTATTATTAATTTTATTACATTTAATATTGCACAATTATTTATTACAGAAATTATAAATTTATTATTACATTGGTTATTACATTATTGTTTATTATACAGAACTTATAAACCGTAAAACGAATGAAAACAGCCGATTAGGAAACAATCCAGAGAAATTCGCACCTAGGTTAGATACCGTTCTCCCGACACTGGAAGGGCATTTTATTACAGGGTCCGCTTATAAGTACATTCCCACAAATTAAAACTATCTTCTTGTTCTATACATACAGATTCTAATATTTTGACATAATTACTGCATTTATTATTACATTTACATTTTTTTAACATTTATTATTATTACCTTTACCCTAATTATTAAATTTATAATATTACCTTTATTATTACATCTGTTGCATTTATATTTATTTCCATATTTATTACTTCCATTATTACATTTACTAAAGGCGAGTAAGGAAACATTCCAATCCAGAGACATTTAAGAAATTCACACTTAGGTTCGAACACGTTCCCACGACTCCGTAAGGGATTTTTTGACCAAGAATCTCATTAAAGGGTTTAACTTATAAGTACCTTCGCACAAATTAAAATTATCTACTTTTTCTATACACACAGATTCTATTATTTTTCTTTTGACATAATTATTACATTTATAAAGTACCTTACTTGATTCCCAATCTATAGCATGATTATTTTGGCTGGCGTGATAAAAAATGGCATTATTAGTATTACAACTTCTGAAGGCACATTTGTGTTCTTTAATATGGGTTTCAATATTTCTTCCAGTTTCTCCCACGTATACTAAATCACAACTTTTACAGGGAATGCTGTAGACACAGGCTTGCCTTCTCCTTCGGTGAAGAATTTTATTTGCAACGTTTTTGTATGGGAATGGGGTCTCCTTTATCCCCAATACTGAGTACATTATACATGGAATACTATGAGTCGGAATTGTTGCAAACAATATGTCCCAGAAATCTAATTTGGTTTCGTTATGTAGATGATATTTTCTCATTTTGGCCTGACCACTGGAACAACTTTGACACTTTCTTTCAGTCATTAAATAATCTTGTTCCCTCTATTAAATTTAAATATGAATGGGAGAACGACAAACAATTACCTTTTCTAGATGTTTTGGTCATTAACGAAAGCGGAAAGCCCAATTTCACGGTTTATAGAAAACCAACTCATTGTAATTCGTACATTCATTATTTTTCATATCATGATGAAGGGGTTAAAAGCTCAATTATTTCTTCCATGTTTCCAAGAGCACTCAGGATTTGTAGCCCACATTTGCTGGATCCGGAAAATTCAAAGATTTGGAACATTTTTAAGGATTTAAAATATCCCGAGTGGTTTATCAGAAAGGCGTATTTTAAAGCCAGAAAATCAAATCTTTTTATGCCCCTCGGGAACCTTCAGTTAACCAAAAACAATATGTGAGTTTGCCTTACATTGCCGGCTTAGAAAGAGTAAAACCGTTGACGAAAGATTTTAAGTTTGCTTTGGCGTTCAAATATTCGTCTACCGTGAAAAGTAAATTGGTTAGGAATAACGTGGCAAAAGTGGAACAAGCCTGTGTCTACAGCATTCCCTGTAAAAGTTGTGATTTAGTATACGTGGGAGAAACTGGAAGAAATATTGAAACCCGTATTAAAGAACAAGAACACAAATATGCCTTCAGAAGTTGTAATACTAATAATGCCATTTTTTATCACGCCAGCCAAAATAATCATGCTATAGATTGGGAATCAAGTAAGGTACTTTATAAATGTAATAATTATGTCAAAAGAAAAATAATAGAATCTGTGTGTATAGAAAAAGTAGATAATTTTAATTTGTGCGAAGGTACTTATAAGTTAGACCCTTTAATGAGATTCTTGGTCAAAAAATCCCTTACGGAGTCGTGGGAACGTGTTCGAACCTAAGTGTGAATTTCTTAAATGTCTCTGGATTGGAATGTTTCCTTACTCGCCTTTAGTAAATGTAATAATGCAAGTAATAAATATGGAAATAAATATAAATGCAACAGATGTAATAATAAAGGTAATATTATAAATTTAATAATTAGGGTAAAGGTAATAATAATAAATGTTAAAAAAAATGTAAATGTAATAATAAATGCAGTAATTATGTCAAAATATTAGAATCTGTATGTATAGAACAAGAAGATAGTTTTAATTTGTTGGAATGTACTTATAAGCGGACCCTGTAATAAAATGCCCTTCCAGTGTCGGGAGAACGGTATCTAACCTAGGTGCGAATTTCTCTGGATTGTTTCCTAATCGGCTTTTTTCATTCGTTTTACGGTTTATAAGTTCTGTATAATAAACAATAATGTAATAACCAATGTAATAATAAATTTATAATTTCTGTAATAAATAATTATGCAATATTAAATGTAATAAAATTAATAATAAATTCAATAATTATGTAAAAAAATATAATAGAATCTGTATGTTTAGAACAGGAAGATAGTTTTAAATTTGCGCGAATGTACTTAATGAAAATGCCCTTCCGGTGTCGGGAGAATGGGATCTAACCTAGGTGCGAATTTCTTAACGGTCGGTCCCTGGACTGTTTTTCCCTCTTGTTTTGGTTCATTCGTGTTTCTGTATCCACCCGAGGAGGATGCCAGTGGGCGTCGAAACTGTCGTGGAAATAAACTCTGTCTATTAGAGTGGGTTTTTATTTTCATATCGTTAATTGTGTTGATGGCATATTGCTAAGGTGTTTGCAAACGTCTCTGCATCTTCAGTTGGTCACTATATATATATATACATATATATATATATATATGTATATATATATATATAAATATAATTACACAATAGAGAGAGGGGAAAGCTATATTATCTCGGCTTATTTTCGTGTGTTGATTCACGAAATGTATAGTCTAAATATCAGTACATACATACAAATATTACATACAAATAGCAGATCATTAAGATTTTTAAATTACATTGCCTTTAACGTTTAAAGAGAAATTTCTTTAAACACACACTTTTATAACAATATTTGATGTGCAATAAAATTATTAGTTCACATACCAGAAGATATTTATATATCGATGTAAATAACAGAAAACTACATATTTAAAAGTAACTAAACAATTAAGCATGTTATGTTTGTATAAAAATTTGCGTTTGAGCTTCAGATCGGATGAAAATAAGTCGGTTTCCCTTAAAAAAAGAGATAAATTAATTTAGTTAAATTAAAATAATAAACCTTAATTTTATTTTTCATAATACAGATATTAAACAAAGAAATTGTTTTTGATTTAAAATGTGTTTAACCTGATTTTTTTTTGTGATGTTCGCATTAGTTAACATACGAAAACGATGCGATAGAACTACACTCGAAGACGTAATGTCGTATTAAATTATAATAATACGCTTTGAGAATACAATACAAGTCATTGTATGTTTTGAGGCTCATAGAGCATCTCATATCGGTATGCTAAGCACTTTTTTTAAATATTTATTTTAAGTTTTCATTTCTATTGTTTAAGGGTAAAAGGTTCGAAATTGAGTGTCAAACTTTGTAGTCGTAAGGCGACTGCTACTTAGTTTTTACCTATATATATATATATATATATATACACACACACACATATATATCCACACAGAATACCAGTCTGATGAGTGGGGATGTTGCTCCCCCTGCAGCTAAAACTAGCGGGGGCCCACGAGCACGATGGAACGCACCGGAACGCTGCGTAAAAAGTACTCGAATGTTTGTTTGTTTTTGTCTCATGAAAGAAGGCTAGGATGAATCCTTTTTTAATTTTTTTCCCCAAGGAGGTGGGGGCCCCGCAAGGTATCCTCAAGGGACAAACTCCCAAATGCCCCTCATTAAGGACGGTGAGGTCCCATAAATCATCATCATGCAGAGCTGGGCACTTGCGTTTTTTTGCCCGTTTTTTTGCGGTACTGCGGTACTACTACCGCACTACCAAACCGGTACCGCATAACGCAGTACCGCAAAGGATCGCTGAAAGTACAGCAGTACCGCTACCGCATTCAAATTTCCCGCGGTACTTTCCGCGGTACCGACCAACACGGTAGTACCGCAGTACCGCAGTACCGCAAAAAAAACCGCAAGTGCCCAGCTCTGCATGATGATGATAAATGGTTGAGGAACTTAGGGAAGGAGGGGCCCCCTTATAACGGAGGCGAAGGCCTCCAGGGGCAAGTTTCAAAGCACCCCAAATTCCTCTGGCCAAATGCCATCATAGTACTAGATCAAACCCTAACACGATTTTACTCTGTTGGCCAGCCACCGTAAATGAAGGGTTATGATGAGGGCGTGGATTGATTAGAGCCGATCAATATTTACGTAGTTTTATTTCAAATTGAAATAGTAAATCCGATCGAACCCCATTACTAAGTTCGATACGTTAAATGCGTAGTTCACCTTCAGAAATTAGTGTATCCAAACATTCCTATAGATACTCCTCCTCTGATCGTTTACGGCTTTTCAAGGCCTTTTATAGATACAAATAACGAGAGGGATGGTACTTGAGAAGGGGGACAGATACTGAAGCTGAATTATTGTAAACAATTTTTTATTGGAAAACTCTACTTTAATAATATCAACTTATATATATATATATATATATATATATATATATATATATATATATATATATATATATATATTAGTGGTGGATGGACCGGATGTCAGTTTTTCAACATCTGCGGATACGGATGCGGATCTTTAATTTCAATATCCGCGGATACGGATATTTAGTTAATCTATCAATATAATATAGAATTATGAATATATGACGTAATTTTTCAAATTTCGTGATATTACTATTATGGCAGGCAATGCATAAGAATTAAAATTAATATTAATGTTTTCATTATGATAAAAATAATAACTTTCTCAAGAGTTTCAGCCACAGAAAATTCAATGAAACAAGTTTCATTCAATTTTCTGTGTTACCACGTATTTATATTTTGAGGTTTATATATTTGTTTGTTCATTAATAATAATTAATACTTTACATGAAATGTGCATGACTGGGCCTTATAAGCTACTTCCTAAGCTAATTTAATTGTAAATTGCATAATTTATTAGAGGTAATATCCGCATAACATCCGCAGTCAGAAGTGCGGATGCGGATGTTAAAGATTCAGAAGTTTGATTCGTTTAAAAATTTTATGATTTGAAGAACAAATGAATGTGACGCAGAACAAATATACTTATCATTATTCAGAGTAAATTCTAGGGATTATGTTTGCAAGAGACATAATTCTACTTTAAATCTTTTTTAACTTTCGAGTCCACTTCCGCGTGTGCACCACCACTTTCACTGTATTTGAGTCAAGGTCTCGAACATTACCACTGTTTGGTCTTGATACACATCACGTAATTCGTGCGCCCATCGTCTGGATTTTGTTTTATTTCACTTTAATATTTTTGAATATTCGTCAAACTGTAGACAAATTTATACCCAGTTCTAAAAATATTCGTCTGATGGATTTAGTCTGACTATAGCAAAAACATTTCCTCGACCACTTGCTGGCTCCCTTCGGTTCGAAATTACCTCGGACGTCCGCTGCGAGCTTTTTTTTCCATCGCCGAGCCAGTGTCTAGAAAGTTTTGATGTGTATTGCGTATGGGTCTGGCGTCAGAAGCGTGGCGGACGTTGAAATAACTTCGGAATTGGCGTTGTACGAATGTCATTGAAGCTGCAATATCCATTCAAATGGCCATCTTGCATCGTTGCAAAATTTAGTATTCTCCTGCCATCTTAAACAAAGCAATAATAAAAAAAATTTAAGAGTCAATAAAATTCCTCAGTATTTCTCTTGCAGAAGACAAATTCTCGTTATGCAGTTTGCTTCCTGCAACAAAATAAGGAAAAATTTAGGCGTGAAATTTTAAATCAATTTTACATAATACCCACACCCACCCACCCACACACGCACACACACACACACACACACACACGATTGCATCCGATGTCACCTCTTAATCGATCGCATTGTGGTTGAAAATGAGGGAGACCGTTGTTCAACGCCTATTCATTCCTTGCATGTTGTCAACATTTTAGTTCTTTAAAAAATTTAACTACTTTGGCAACAGCAATAATGATTTATCGAAATAAAATACAAGTAGACGAAGTGAAGTAAACTACTCTTTATTATTATTATTATTATTATTATTATTATTATCATTATTATTATAATAAAGCATAAAATTTGCTTGTGAATGGCAGTTCTATGCTATGTATGTATATATGAAGGCACTACCGTTTTGCTTATTTTATGAAATACACAATTTTGTTCTGCCAATTTAATAAAATAGGCAGAGGAAAACTGAGAGTTCAACTGTCAGTTGCAAACTGTATTTAAAACAAAATATACAGGCAAGTACCTAACCTATTTTGATCGATTTTGCACGTATGGCGCGGGTGGCACGAGCTGTTACAAAGGTTTCCAGCTTTTAGACAGGTGCATATTTTGGTCAGACAGCTGGTTCGGCAGTTAGGTTAGGTTAAGTGAGGTTAGATTAGGTTATGAAATGGTTGAATAGCCGTGCGCATATAGCTACTCTTTTCTATTAAAGATTCAAAACGGTGCGTGTACCCTTAAAAAGTTTAATTTTTATCAGAGACAAAAATATTTATCGTTTAAATGTTGTCCTGTTCTTGAGAAGTCTCAGAATGGTTTTTGCTATTTAATTAAATTTAAACTAAAATATCACCGCAAATTATCAAGTATTTCATAACGTAACTACACCTAACCTAACCTAATCTATGCCGAACCAGGTGTCTGACCAAAAGATGCTCCAGTCTAAAAGTTGAAAACCTTTGTAACAGGTCGTGCCACCCACGCCATACGTACAAAAACGTATGGCGTGGTACTTGCCTGTGTATATTTTGCTTTAAATATAGTTTGCAACTGACAGTTGAACTCTCATTTTTTTTCTCTGTTTATTTCATGAAATACGCAATTTCACCGATTACGCGAAACATACACACACGTGTGTGTGTGTGTGTGTGTGTTAGAATATATTATTTACGCACGTATTGTATGCTTCATACTTGTAGCACAGAATAATACAAATTGAAACTGAATTTATTAATTTATTAATTTGGAGAATAAATACCAAATTGAATACAAGTTTTTAAACAAAACAGAATACGTTGATTTCATCCAACCAACTCGCGTATGTACAAAGCCAAATGCAAATAAGAGAAACGCTTCACTTCAAAGAATTTCCGCCAATATTGGCGACCGACCGTCTACTCCGACGTTAATGGAACGCGGCATGTCATTATACGAGACGTTTTTTTTTAATCCATAATTCCAAGACATCATTATAAGACATTATATTACCTGAATTATTCGATATCATTATGTCAGGTAAAGAAAGGAAAAAATGTATCGTACTAATAATGTAGAGTACATTATGAAATAAAATATTAACCTTTCTTTTTTTTTTTGGCTGTTGCGAAGTGTATTGAGGACGTTTTTGAGGTTATTCTGAATATTTTATTATTGATCATTTCGTATATTCAGTGATTTATATAGTCTCAAAATTTCTTATGAAATAGACTATAAAATTTTGGTGCTTTTTCATTTATCATCGATTGCAATATTTCACATATATGTAAAATCTATATTTATAATGAAATACATTGCGAAGAAATGTCACCTTTTTTTTTTTTTTTGGGAAGTGGTATAGTGTCAATGAAGTGTTTTTTTAACAATTCTGACCTTATAAGTGTACATGTATTATTTTTTCATATATGCATGTACTGTAGTATCTCTCTCCTCTCTCTCTCTCTCTCTCTCTCTCTCTCTCTCTCTCGGACGTCTGGATGCATGTGACGAATGTGGCATGATATGGAAAATCTGATTCCTGTTCTTAATTCCTTTTTCCACTCCTTTCCTGTAGAAGCATTTCATCATTTTGCCGGCGTGATGGTTTTGCGCGTGCATGGGTGTAAACATGGAGAGTTTAACCTTTACCTCTCTCTTAATCCTTCTGGGGCTAGCATGAAGTGGGTCATGGAGTCTTTGTTGGACCAGTACCTCGGTAAATAAGCTGTAAATATTTTGCATAAAATCCAAACCTTATGTTCGAGTTTTTTTGACGATACCAAGTGGTTTAAGTGAGATCGACACAAGTATATTATTGGTTAGTTTATACAGTGGTGCTATCTAGTATCCGATTTCTATGCATAGCATAATTGTAGAGGTAGCTTATATATTCTCCTCTTTCCTATAAAATTTCCTTGGCTACTTTTCCAGGGTCAAGGTATTTTTCAACCTTTTTTCGTACCCGCCTCTGGCGGGGAGAGAACGGAAGGTGGAAGGTGGGGAGAGAGCCTTATGTTTTTTCTATTAATTTTTTTACTATTGCTAGAAAAAATGAACCATATAATATAAGAGGAACCTCCCGAGTGGACCGAAAGGTCCTTGAAGCTTCCTCTTGTTCTTGTAACACTCTCTCTCTCTCTCTCTCTCTCTCTCTCTCTCTCTCTCTCTCTCTCTTTTGCTGCATAAACACCTTTCACGGTGGGAGACCCAAGTTGAAACTTGGCGACATTCAAAGAGTTGGCAGACACATGAACACGACAGACATCCAATTACAGAAAACACGCTCACACATTTGCCTACCTTGTTACTATGTATGTCTAAGAATAGAGTAGAAACATATTTTGTAGAAACACATAATTTCATAACGAACCAAAAAAAAAAAACTTTAAAAAATGCATGGCGTGGATTAGGTGAGGTAGAGTTGCGTTTCTGCCGTCTCGATTTCTTTTTTCTCTCCTTTCTCTTGGGTGGCTGGATGCACGTGACGGGTGAGGGCATGGTGTGGAAAATCTGATTTCCGTTCTTAATGCCTGTTTCCACCCCTTTCCTGTAGAAGCATTTCAGCATTTTGCTGGCGTGATGGTTTTGCGCGTACATGGGTGCAGAAATGGAGAGTTTAACGTTTACCTTTCTCTTAATCCTTCTGGGGTGAACCTCGAGCTTGTTCTGAATATTTTATTATTGATCATTTCGTATGGTCAGTGATTTATCTAGCCTCAAAATTTCTTATGAAATAGACTATAAAATTTCGGTGCTTTTTCATATGTCATCAATTGCAATATTTTATATGTAAAAATCTATATTTATAATGAAATATATTGCAACAAATATATCACTTCTTTTTGTTTTGAAAGTGGAGTAGTATCATTGAAATGTTTTTCAACAATTCTGACCTTATAACTGTATTATTTTTTCATATATGCATGTTCTCTCTCTCTCTCTCTCTCTCTCTCTCTCTCTCTCTCTCTCTCTCTCTCTCTCTCTCTCTCTCTCTCTCTCTCTCTCTCTCTGTCACGCCCCTAGCTTATTCTTCTGAACTTTCCAGTCATATTTTCTGCATATTTGAATGATTTATGAAACGTATTTCTTTGTTCAATTTCTTTGCCATTTGGTCGAGCATTACCGGAGATTCAAGTTAGTTCCAGTTGAGTTAAACACCTGTAGTAACCATATATACATATACAACGTGTGTATATATATATATATATATATATATATATATATATATATATATATATATATATATACATATATATATATATATACGGGGTGGCGCAAAAGTTAGGAGTCAAAGGAGCTCGAAAGAATGGATCTTTTCCGTTCTATTGCCGCCAATATTTTTAAGTAAAAATTACTTTTTAAATAAAAGTTTAAAAAATTATAAAAAGTTTTTAAATTTAATAGACTGAAACTACGCTTTTGTACAACACTCAAAATAAAACCTAAATTTAGAACTTGTAACTTCTTTTTTGAGGATTCATTCCAGAAGTTTTTCCTTCTTTTGGATATCAAAACTTCTTGTCAGATGATGTAATTACAGTACTTCTTTTTTAATAATACATAACTTCTTTAGATAGAAGAAATGGCCTTCAAAACTTCTTTTTTTTTAATGATTTGAGACAATAGAAGATAATATTTCTATGTATTGAAGGATGCGGGAAGTTTTGTTTTGTGCGAAGATTACATTTGCGTTTTCTTACCTCGAAAGGTAATTAATACATTTAGAAATATTCTTTCAGTCCTTTCTGTAAAACTAAAGAAAAAAAGAAGAAAATTGAGGTGATTTATTAAAGTGAAATGAATACAAAATGATTTAAACGCTCTAAACCTTATTAATAAGACGTTTGATTACCATTTTGTGTACCATTTTTAATGGTACTTCAAATGTATAATTCATTGCACATTGATGATGAGGTTGGTTGTACGTTTCAAATGAAGGCTATGTCGTGGCCATATAGAAACACCGCTTCCCTTAGTTCAGCGAAATTAAGAGACTGGATTTTGGTAGTAGGTGAATGGGCGACCTGCCTTTGCGTCCACATTATGTAACGACCGGCGGCTCGGATCCCACCCAAAGCTGTAGGCCTCCTTCATTATATGACCTTTGCCGTCAAGAAGTAAGTTACACACACACACACACACACACACACACCATAGAAGGAAAAGGAGAGAACCGAAATCAAGGTCTCTTAAAAACGATGCCTGTTTTTTTAATTTTGAAAAGATTGAGTAGTGTGTAAGATTTATGTATGTGTAGTGAGGAATAGAGGGAGAAGTGCGTGTTTGAGAGCATGCTGGACTGCTCACAGGGCAGATGAGACACGGAAAAGTTCAGCTGAGGAGAACAGTGACAAGAGAAACGGGAGTCCCAGCATTTCCTGTCTCCTGCCCTTTGAAGTACTTCCCTGGTCGACTGGTGTCTACAATCTCCTCTTGGTTGTACTTGTCATCTGAAACGTATAAATTATGTACATTCATTAGCAGTTCGGTTATGCGTTTTAAATGAATCGTGTATATATATATAACCAAATTCCTAATGAATGCGTGTTGCCTGACCTCCGTGAAATGAGGAATCATCGCACGGAACATCTGAAAGGTTGAAAGGAAAGGTACAATTTAAATGGTACTGTAAAATTGGACACAAAATGTATCATAGAATTGAACGTTTATTAGCTTTCAGAGTAAACATAATGGGCAGTTGTAACAGCTGTTAATTAAGACATTATATATAAGATGAGAACCAATTACCCTTGAATTGTTAATGTATGTAAAACCAAATAGTCTTTAATTAGTGTAAAATGTAACCCGTTAATTGATAAGTAACCTAAGTTTCGTCTATGCAGTCTTACACGGACTGACGTCCTTCTCTCGATGTGACCTGTAGTCGACAAGTTATTGTGTGCTATATTAAGTTAGGTTAGGTTAAGTTGGGCTAAGTTTGTGTTTTTTGTATTTCAGTGTCGATAGAAGGTCGAGGTTGTATTTTCTCTTTTAATATGGTGGAACCCAGTTCAGATTTTAAACTCTTCGGAAAAATTTTCGGTAACAAAAATATTATAGAATGAGTTACTCTAAAATGTTGTTAAACATTTAGTAAACGACACTCGGTTTGAGGGTTAACTTGAGACTATTTGCCGTCATCGTCATTGTATTTAATCCTTTCTCGAACAGAAGTCTCTCCTAAGGTGAAGAAATCGTCTGGCGTTAGCCATGCATGAAGAAAATCAATAACTGGACGCTATGCGACAAAGGTTTATAGTCCGACCTTTTTATTTAACTCTTCCTTGCATAGGCGTATCCCCTGAGATTGAAAATCATTTGGCAATAGTTAGAATAAAGTTACTGGAGTGAACGCTGCTGTAACGAATCGTTAACAATACTTGTCTTTGGTTGTTCTATGATGTTCATTGTTCATTTATAACAATTTAAGAACTTTGAAAAGAAAATAACTATGTATAGACTTACATAGACAATCAAACTTTATTGTGTTCCCTATTTTTTAACTGTAATAATTCTCACAAACCTCATTTCTTTCACACACACACACACACACACACACACACACACACACACACACACAGTGATTACCTTACCACATATGAAACCGGGACATCTTCCCATTTTCAGTAAATGAATGGCACCCCCCTCACACACACACACACACATACACACACTGTGATTACCACACCACATATGAAACCGGGACATCTTCCCATTTTCAGTAAATGAATGGCACCACACACACACACACACACACACACACACACACACACACACACCTGCCCAGAAAAGATATTCATATACATGCACATAAACGGAAATTTATTAATGGAGTTTTTCTTGAGAATAACAAATGATTTATAAGTATTACCATAAAAATGCATAAAAGAAATTGGAAACCATTATCTCAAATGGGTTTCAGATTTTCTCTTAACCCTCGTAATTGTCTTAAGACGCGCATGTATAGAAAACTTCGTAGGAAATCAATGGCAAAACTATATGAAATTATTTGTAAAAAGAATTGTTAACTAATCAAATCAGTGGTTAACGATAATGAGTAAAAAGAATAGAATCTTGTTTACGTCTTTCTAGTTCACCATTTTATCACAGCCAGAAAATGACGAGCAATCGAAATTGTTCAGCTTGACCACCGTTATAATGAGGGATAATTATTTTATTAGTGATAACTCCTCAGTTCATTCAATGTGGCGTTGTGACTTATCAAAATACAAAGAAAGCTAAAAATTACATACGACGAGTTAACCATACAGTTAATCAAATTTAATATAATAATTTGCTTACAATATTATACGCAAATTCATGAATATATAAAGTATAACATAATTATAAGGAATTTCTCTCACACAACTTCACAAAAATAAATTTGGTTGAAACAACCAAATTATCTGAGAACAAATTCAGATGGTTAGTATACAACCATTTAAGGTTAATGCAATTATTGCTCGATTCATTTAACGGACCGGATCAACAAAGCATAACATCGACACTCTAAAGAACTAATTTAACCTAAACTAACTTAATTTAATCCGCACTATACTCGTCCATAGAATGTTAAGTCGATCAGATGTCATATAATCCCGGACAGACGATACATTATGATTATTTAAACCAAATAATTTAGTTTTATGACGATAAAATATAATCGGAAGTTAACTTCAAATTGTGGCATTTGGAGATTTTGACCGAAGGCACAGTGACATGACGTACGAAACGGGGAAAGGCACGTGTCCCCCAAAAGGATCAAAATCGGGGCATTACAACCGTTGTAGTTTTTCAAAATTCTATAATTTTTGCTTATCAAAAGCGAGAGGAGCTGAAATCCTAACTTAATTCTCATTCTCTGCTGCAGTCTTTTGAAAGTTGGGTGAGGCATAATTTTTTTCATGGTATGTATTAAATGTCTGTACGGATTTTTTTTTTTTGTAGACTTATATATAAACTTATATGCAAAATGAAGGAATTAGTTGAGGATAATATGTACATATGGGATGAATTTCATATTTAAACACGTGAAATGAATGAATGATTCAAACCCACAAGGAAAAAAAATAGTCCAAGGCGTTCCGTGTATTCAGCAATACACCTGATGAGGTGTATTGCTGAATACACGAAAGACCTTGGAATTATTTTTCCTTCTTCCTTGTGGGTTTGCATTATACAGGGGTCTCAAAAGTCACTATCTATTTCGGTGACATTAGATGTTTTTTTTAAAAATGCTATGCTGGCATAAAGATATGTACTTCTGGTGCAAATTTGTGTATTTAAAAAAAGTTAATTGGTTTATTATCTTGACATGCTTGAACAATTCCTCGAACCTCAACTTCTTACAGATGGCATTCTTGACACAGTAGTTTTTCAGCAGGATGGAGCACCGTGCCATTATGCAATAATTGTACGTGATTATCTTGACAGACGCTTCCCCGGTCGCTGGATTGGTCGTGGAGGAACACAACCATGGGCAGCACGTTCACCCGATTTAACACCATTAGATTTTTTCGCCTGGGGTTTCATTAAGTCTAAGGTGTACACTGGTAGAAGAATTAGTGATGTAGCCGAACTTCGAAATCGTATTACCGATGCAGTTCAGAAAATAACACCTCAAATGCTGGAAAGTGTGTTCCGGGAAACAACTTATCGCTTTGAGCTCTGTAGAGACATTGATGGTCGCCATATGGAGACAGATAAATAAATATCACTAATTCTTTGTGGCACTTACTTTGAAATAAATATATTTTTCATGTCTTAAACCAGTTTTTCGTAATTCCCATTATTTTTCAAAATAGATAGTGACTTTTGAGACACCCTGTATATATATATATATATATGTGTATATATATATCGTCCAATTGCTTTGATTTCTTGCCTTTCCAAAGTATTTGAATCTATCCTTAATAGGAAGCTTTTTAAACACCTCTTTTCTCACAATCTTCTTTCAGGTCGTCAGTACGAGTTCCGCAGGGGACGTTCTACTGGCGATCTTGCATATCTCTCTGATTCTTGGTCATCCTCCTTTCGGGATTTTAGTGAAACTTTTGCTATTGCGCTAGACATACCAAAAGCTTTTGATAGATTCTAGCACAAATCTTTAATTTCCAAACTATGCTCCTTCGGTTTCTATCCTTCTATTTGTACCTCCCTCTCTAATTTCCTTTCTGGCCGATCTATAGCTGCGGTTGCAGATGGCCACTGTTCTTCTCCTAAAGCTATCAACAGTGGTGTTCCTCAGGGCTCTGTCATGTCAACCACTCTTTTCCTTTTATTTATTAATGATCAATTAAGTCGAACTTCCTGTCCTATCCATTCCTATGCCGACGATTCCACCCTTCATTTCTCCATCCGCTTCACAAAGCATCCCTCTCAACAGTCACGCTCTGTTGGCTCTCTTCTTCTTCTATGGGGACGGGGGTGTGGCGTTTTTGCGGTATTCGCCCTTGGCTCCGCCTTGGTCTGCTTGACCGATCTCAATCTATGGAATGACCACTTGAGTGGCTTTCCTTACTACTCTATCTAAGAAATACACAAATAAATGCACAACAAATTGTCTAACTAGGGAAAAAAATTGGAAAAACTGTAAACAAATGTAAGCAAAAATTCACTCGAATATACGTGAATGTACGGTAATATTATGATTGGTACATTAAATAAAATTATTCTATGCTGACTATAATAATGGAAATAACTTGGTTTCAGTAAAAAGAAGTGTATCACTGGTGTGTGGAGTGTTCACTGTGTTTTTTGTTAATTCTGGCTTGATACTAATTATTAACTGTTAATTTTACTGACTTCTCAAATGTTTAGTAATTAATTTGAAAAAGAGATCTGTACTTAACAAGATTCCTACGGCGAAATCCTTGAAGACGTGTCCTGAAGACGTGTCTTGCTGGCCACTTGTTCCTGGACACTGGACACAGAATAGGCGTGGAGAACTTGGAGTCGTGACACACCGGTCGAATGATGGACGTGAAGAACTGGAAGTCGTGACACACCGGTCAACTGATGTAGCCACAATTACTTGAATGTTGGGTCTAGTTCCAGGGTCTAGAAGACTGGAAGAATCCTGTGTTTCTCTTATAGTACTCTTCGATTTCTTCTTGTAGGGGATCGGAGGATGCTGTGAAACTTACTAAATTCTCTAAGGGTTCCCCGATTCTTCTTGTAGCGTATCAGGAAATCATTTTTCTCTATTTTAAGACTAAGTTCTCTGAAGGAAGCAAGGCTCGAAAGAAAAGACAAAGATATTCTCTTACTGTAGTTTACTTTTAAAATGTTACAGGTAATGCTCAGCCTCTAAGTCAGATCAGACACAATCACAATAACAATTTGAAAAATTATTTAACTTTATATACACAATATTTGGTGACATTATTATTTAATGTTGACCTGTTTTGTTTTTTATTCTCAATAGGCTGAATTATTTTGCAAAATATTTGAAGATATGGTAAATATTTTAGCTGCAGCAATGTCTAGACAGATAAGCAAGATATTTGAAGATGAAGCCATATTTTTATTTTAAACCGCATATTGACAGATCTGATGTTATCATGATCTGCCGAGTTAACTAAAAATGGAAATTGAAATATGCATTTTATTATGAATTAAAATTAAACATGCATTTGAGCCAAAATTAAATGCTTAAAATTTAAAATTAAGTGTTAAGCAAGACATGACTTCATCTTTTACAACGAAGAGAGAATGTATAGAGAAAATGAACATTGCAGAATTTAACACGATTACCTTATTAAGCTAAACCTAAAAAAATGATTAAGTAATTTAAAAAGAAATAATTCATCAGTTATTCAGCAAAAATAAAATAGAAAAAAAAATAAAAAAATTATCCGAACTTGCGTTTCATATACAGTCAGCGTTACGCGAGTTTGGACTCTATATGCAAAAATGAATATAAGAATACAAGAATATATATATATACTGTGTGTGTGTGTGTGTGTGTGTGTGTGCGCGCGCGTGTGTGTGTGTGTGCGCTTTCATCTACTTTTTCTCATTCCCTCATGTACTCTATACTACATGTACAAAATTACAGGCAATCATATTATGTTAGCCAACATTTTCCATCAATTTAAGACATTAAAATCACGTACTTGTAATTAATTTCGAAATTTGAAGTGATAAATTATTTCACATGTGTCCTTTTATTAATTTTCGACAGATTTTGTTTTATATAAAAGTGATACAAGTGTATTTATAGGATTTGTATCAGAAGATGTGTAATTAATACGTGCTACGACGTGGCCAGTGTCGTAACACCTGTTCCCGTCGATCGGCGAAGTTAAGCGACATTGGGTCTGGATAGTAGATGGATGGGAGATCGTCCTCCGCGTTCATGTAGCGACCCGTGGTTCGGATCGTACGTAAATCCGTAGGTCCCCATGACCTTAGACGTTGCGAAGGAGGTTTAACCCTCTACCGCCGAATTGGTGGAATACGTACCGTTTCAAATACACGCATTTAGACTTAACCGTACAAAGACGTGTTCAACGTTTAAAAGGTTAAACGGCCCCCATGCAAGCAAAAATGAATTTATACAAAGTAAAAATGTTTATACAAATTTATTCTACGGTGTACCTCGTAATGTAAATTCAAAAGGTAAATTCATGTAATGAATTATGATTTCAAATTCATAATCGTAAATTTTAAATGTTATTTTATCTAATACGATTTAAAATTTATAAAATAATTTAAAATAATTAACATACAGTTGGAAATTGAAAAAGGTGAATATATATATATATATATATATATATATATATATATATATATATAAGCAAACAACCACAGGGAAAAGGAAAAGTAAACACGAAATCCGAGCGCTTTCGTAATATATTCACATCTTCAGGGACAAGAAAGAAATATTTCTTTCTTGCCCCTAAAGATGTGAATATATCAGGAAAGCGCTCGGATTTCGTGTTTACTTTTCCTTTTCCCTATGGTTGTTTGCTTATAAAAAAGATCACGTGTTTTTCTGTGATTTTACTGTATATATATATATATATATATATATATATATGGTGCGGCAAAAATTATTCAACGTGTCCTCCATCATGTTCAATGCATACGTTACATCTTTGAACCACTGAACAACAAATAAGGCAGCACAGTTCTTTGTTATCATTCAACGTCTTGAATTCTTGGCGAATCAAAGTCTTCGTGTGATCGAAGTCCCGAGGTTTCTGACCGTAAACTCTATCTTTGATTATACCCGACATTGAATAATCACATCACGGTGATTATTCAATGTGGGGTATAATCAAAGATAGAGTTCATTTCACATATTTAATTGTGAAATTCTCTCATATATATATATATGAGAGAGAATTTTGTATTGTTTGTATCAGTATATATTATTAAACAGAAGATTGTCTCATTAAAATAATGTCAATGAAATATTAAAGAAAAGTAATTTTATTAACTTCGGTTCTTCTATCGATCTATTCAAACATTCATTCGGAATTCGCGTTCATATACTGTGTATATATATATATATATATATATATATATATATATATATATATATATATATATATATATTATATTTATTGTTCGTGTGTGTATTTTAGTGGAGGGGGCGGAATGCCAGGTTCATAACTCGCACGAAGTCATTAAACGAATCTTTTTTTTTTTTTTTTTAATGAAAATTCAGTCCCTTTTCGACCAAAGTACTCGAAATAAATTCTTCGAAATTATCTTCATCGCTTTGGACAAGTTCGAAAAAGGTTTTTCTATTAAAAAAAAATGACCTTTATTTGTTTTGCTATTCACTTTTTGGCACTTTTCGCTTCTGTTTGGCTCCGTTTGGCACTTATGAAAGTATAACTTTAATTAAATTTGGGAAGTGAAATTAATGGATGATATATTTAAATGGTTAAGACATTATTTGTGTGCCAGAAATGGAAAATGGAACGAAATTTGTTTTCGTTCGGTTTCGGAAGCAATTTTTTTACAGAGGTTTCAAAAAGTTCTAATTAAATGGAAATGACATAGAGAGAGAGAGAGAGAGAGAGAGAACTACCTCAAAAGGCCTTGCGGCCCATACCGAGGATGTACCAATGGCAACGGGTGCCAGGGAAAATTTTCTACATCCTCGAATAGTGTGCAAGATTTGGTCTAACCTTTTCTTGAACTGATCCACAGAGGAACTGTTCACAACTTCTGAAGGTAACCTGTTCCACGTGTCACAGATCTTATATGTAAAGTAATTCCCACACACACTAGTCCTAAACCGTTTCAAATCCAACTTCCAACCATTGTTGCGAGTTGGGTTATCATTTAAACTAAACATGCTTCTAAAATCGACGTCGTTGAACCCGCGTAAGAGCTTGAGAACCTCGATCAGTTGACCGCGCAGCCTCCGAGTTTCCAGCGAAAACAAGTTCAGAGCGCGTAAGCGTCGATTGTAGCCCATATGCCTAACGGAAGGGATTAACTTTGTGGCCCTCGCCTGCACTCGCTCTAGCCTCTCAATATCTTTCCTGAGGGTGGGCGACCAGAACTGCACAGCATACTCCAGGTGCGGCCGAACCAAGGAATTGTACAGACAGAGCACAATCTCCTTGTTCCGAAACTGAAATTGCCTCCTGATATAACCCAACAGCTTCTGGGCTTTCTTTTCCACCTCTACGCACTGTTTGGTAAACTTAAGGTCGCTGCTAATTAGCACACCCAAGTCCTTTTCCAAATCAGTCGCCTCGATATTACTCCCCAACGTCGAGTGTCCGACTTGGGATTGGCGTAGCCAATGTGCATCACCTTGCAGTTACCCAAGTTAAACGGCATTTGCCATTTTTCGGACCACTCTCCTATCCTACCTAGGTCCGCACGCAGTTGCTCGATCGCCTCGGGCGTCCCAACATTGGCCCCAAGCTTGGTGTCATCAGCGAATTTGGCGATCCGACTGACGATGCCACCGTCTATATCATTTATGTAAATGATAAAGAACAGCGGCCCGAAAACGGAACCCTGAGGAACCTCGCTAGTGACCGAGGCCCAACCCGAACTAGCCCCTTTAATTACAACCCTCTGCCGCCTATTCTTCAGCCAGTTTTCAATCCACCTACCTACTTCCCCACCGATACCCAGCGCGCGCACTTTCGCCATTAGCCGGCGGTGAGGTACCTTACCAAAGGCTTTTTGAAAGTCGAGATAAAGTATATCAATCGCCCTACTCTTATCATACTCAGTCTAGGGTGACAATAAAAATCGAAATTTGGAGTTTTTTATTGGCCATTTGTTCAATGCTGCTACTACATGAGAAAACAATGTACTGTAAATATTAGGTCATTCAGATAATATTTAAGGGTGTCTCAAGTGAGGTAAATAATTCTCCTTATAACAAAAATTAATTATTCATTACCTAGTAAAAATAAATTAATATTTTTTTAATTAATGTAAATAAACGTTAGTTTTAGTTCATAAGGTTTAAGTGCAGGCGTACTCCAATCGTAATAAGTAAATAATATATTTACAAATATATTCCAGGGTGTCTTTCATTCAATAGTAGACCACCCATTAATACTTGCTTTTCCTCAAGCCATACCCCTTTTTCAATGTACCAGGCTGAGACTTCCTATGATCCTCAACAGCCTGCAAGAGATGTTGGCGCTGTTCTTCATTCTTCGTAATCTTTGTATTGAAGGCCTGGATCAAGGCAATTCCCCTCTCTGCCATGTCATTGACGACTTTTAGTCCTTCAACTATAGTCAAACCAGTCTTGAAATCTTCGTCGTCCGGCCAGGTCTCTGGTTCCTTGGACAAGAAACCATCATTAATTTTTAGAAGTTCAAAGAGAAGCTTTGATCCTTTCGAGGCAAAGTCCGAGAGCTGCTTTGTTGAAATGGAAGAAACAGCAGGTATTGGGGCTCGCTTTGGAGGATCTTCAGCAGCTTCTTTTTCGAGGATTGATCGAGCGATATTCTTTTTCGTCGTTGCATTGATACCTTTATCAAAGAGTGCGAGACCAATCAAGTACTAGCTGAGGTACCATAAGTGACGACCGAGGACACTAAGGCAGGATGCTGAGCTCTTTTCATCGTGGTACTTTGCTAGGTCTTGAAGAAGCTTCAAATCGTTCGCGGGAGCAGATGAAGGACTGCTGGCCGTGAACCACGCGCTGACATATAACTCCAGGGCAAAAAATACAAATCGTTTTAAGCCAGACATTTCACGAGTTGTAAGTCTGAACTGATGGGAAAGCAGCAGGATTTTTAATGAATAAATTACTTTTGCCACCCAACGTGCTCGGTGAAGTGCTCCAGGTCGCCGAAACCTAAAGTTAGGTAAATTACCTCCAAGGATTGTAATCGACAACTCCAAGAATTCACGGTAATCATCCCTCGGCTGATGTTTTGTCAGATATAGATTCCAGCCCCCTCTCGACGGCCCGGTATATATATTTATATACTCGTATATATATTATCATAGGAAATCAAATTCAGTTCCAAATTTATATAATTTAAACATCAATCTATGCCAACAATTAATGAAACTTTTCTAGAACAATTTCCAATAATAATATAATCAATGTATCAAAATAAAAAATATTACCTTAGATATCTTAAAAGAATCGGGAGAGAACTTCTAAGCGTTATTTTCAGTCAGGCAGTCGTATGCAAAATGAACTTGAAGCACCAAAAGCTGATCATCCAAAGATTGATACACATCATATTATTTAACGATTTATTTATGAAAATTTTAATTTAATGAAATAAATTAATCGATTTGCGTAATCTATAGTATGAAATAAAGGAAACAATTCTATTAAATTATATAATACACTTGCATTCTCGAAACATTTTTGTTTTTGAAGCGTTGTCGAAACTCGTTCATTCTTGAAATTTCTTCCGCGCGACAGTTTCATTCATGTGACTCGAGGCACCCCTAAATGCTTTCCGAATTCCATGAGATTTCGTCTACGGTGTTTCCTCATAGGGTGGCAGCATTGGACAAATGGCCGGCAAATTTTTTTGAATTTCAAATTTTATCCCTATAAGAAGTTGTCACCCTAATACTCACTCAACATGACGTGGAAAAACTCGAGCAAGTTGGTGAGACACAACCTATGCCGTCTAAACCCATGATGGGAGTCCCCAAGCAGCTTGTAGGAATCCAAATAGTCAACGATTCTATCCGCTATTATCCCCTCTAATAATTTACCTACAACTGAAGTGAGACTAATGGGACGATAGTTCCCTGGACTTTCGTGATCCCCTTTCTTAAAGATAGGGGTCACGTTGGCTTCCCTCCAGTCACCAGGCATCTGGCCCGTCTCCAACGATTTGTTGAAGACTGTAGCCAGGTGGGGAGCCACCTGGTCACGCACCTCTCGCAACACTCTGGGGAGAAACTGGTCTGGCCCAGGAGCCTTAAACGCGCTCAGTTTGTCTATTCTATCGGCAACGACTGTCGCGGTACATCGAACACTATCCAGGCCAGCACCTTCGTGCCTGACGCCTGGCTCTCTCTCTCTCTCTCTCTCTCTCTCTCTCTCTCTCTCTCTCTCTCGCTCTCTCGCTCGAGAGAGAGAGAGAGAGAGAGAATTAAATATTTATACAGAAAAGGAGATTTATACGAGTGTAGAACCTAACCTAAGTCGAGGACCAAGTAAGGAGGTCATCTGATCTTTTAATATACTTCCAAAAGCGGCACTGTGCGGCGTTTCTTTCTCGAAAGACGAAAAAGATTGGTTCAGCGCAAATTGGATCCCATTTCGGTATTGCGAGCAATTGCATACTGAGGTCGAACCTTAGTCATTGTATTGAATTGAACGACTTGCAATTACAGCCAGTGTGTATATATATATATATATATATATATATATATATATATATATATATATATATTATATATATATATGAGTTTTGGCACATTGTGATATGAATGCGATGAGATTTTGCATGATGCTGTGGTTCAGATTCTGCTAAATTCAATCGATAATTCCTTCAAATTTGATGGAGATGTGGGAAGACGCCTTGTTTTTTGCAAATCGTGATTCAGATTGGATCAAGATAAGATTCTCATTTAGGCTTGTCGCGGTTCAAAGAAGAAGTGCGAACTCTTTTTATCTCTTCCTTTGAGAAGTGTATTGAGAGGTGTGAGATGCGTTGCATTGTCTTCTTGAAACACATTCGGGGCTAAATAATGGAACAGTGGAAAATTTGGTTCTCAAGGAAGGGATATTTATTTCCTACACTATCTTGCGTTTATTTTATTCCTGCGGGTCTGCGTATATACCTTGGTTAACCTTGATTTTGGTTCCGTCCGAATTGTTCATCCTGATAAAGGTCAAGCTTGTTGCTCTACCTTAGACCAACAGCTTAACATGGAATCCGAACCATGACCCATCGCGGGTGATCATAAATTACAAAGTCCTTGCCAGTACCACTTTTTTATCTACCAACCTATTTTATTGTATGGAAGAATGAACAGCTGGATAAGCGACGCGCCGACTGCTTTCCCCGAGAATCGAACACCCGGGACCGATGGATTGGTAGTCAGCGATGCTAACCACTACGCCACCGGGGCGCATATATATATATATATATATATATATATATATATATATATATATATATATATATATATTCAACCCCACTGAGTAGGGAAGAAGTGGTGGCGAAGCAGAAGAAGGAAATCGAATCACATAAGACACAGAGGGAATTTAAACGACGGGCCATATGCGAATATTATAAAATAGGTGCGTGCAAATATGGCTTAAACTGCATATACAATCACCCTACAAAATGCTTCTATATGATGAGGAATGGGAAGTGCAAGTACGGACCAAACTGCAACTTTTTTCACCCTCGTATGTGCAGACAGTCAATTACTGAGAAAAAATGCCTGAACATAGAGTGCCCACTTTTTCACAAAGGGTACGCAAAGAAGAGAACGGGAAAGAACAGGTCATATTCGACATAGAAGAAATAGCGAGAGTAATGAAACATATTTTTTAGAAGAAATGAGAATAATAAAAGCTCAGCTTGCCCTTCTAACAAGGGGAGAGAGAACGCCGCAAACATATGCACCACAACATTACGCACATCACCCCCCTATTCAACACCACCCACCAATAATACAACAACAACAGTGGTATCACGGGCCGCAACCCCAATACTCCCAAATGCAGCGGCCCAACCAATAACACCAAACAGGAACCGACATCGACCAGGAAACGACCATCATTTAAGGAAATCGAACACGAAGATTAGAAGAAACCCGGTAAATGTATTATACACAAATATACAAGGCCTCTATACGGACCATGCAGACTGCAAATTACAATACTTGCAAAATTTAGCTACGGAAACCAGCATAGATATCATAGGCCTAACGGAAACACACTTACATAAGTGCGAAAAAGGCTGTGAAAACTGCATCGAGAATACTGAAATAGCATTGCTGGACTACAACATATACAGAGCAGATAGAGTGGCTAGACGAGGAGGAGGGTGTTGTATCTACGTGAAAAACACTTACACATGTGAAGTGAGGGTAAAGAAATCAAACAGCACAGTTGAAGTTATTATATTAGAAGTAAAAGAACTGAACCTAACCATTATGAACATCTACAGACCACCAAACACCACAAAAAGTGAATTCCAATTTGCTACAAATGAAATAGAAAACATATTAAAATTACTTGAAACTCCAGCAACAAATATTCTAATTTTCGGAGATTTTAATTTCCCATTCATATCATGGAAGAAAAATGACGAAGTTATATATGTTGAGAAGTTTCATGGCAACATTACTAAAGATGACAGAACCCAAGCAACAATGCTATTAGATATTATGGAACATTACGCCCTTACCCAGGAAATCTGTGAAGCCACGAGAAAGGAGAACGTTTTGGATTTAATGTGGACAAATAACAACGAGATAATAATAAATAAAAAAGTAACGCGCACAAAGTTCTCCGACCATAACCTCATCGATATACAATTGAAGTTAGCACCCAGAGGTCCGAAAACGCATCCCAGAGAGGCAGATGGAATATTTGAAGGCTTAAACATAAATTCAAAGAAAGTAAATTGGGAAAACGTAAATAAAGATTTAAAGGAGCTAAATTGGGAATTGCTACTACACGAGAAGACTCCACAAGAAATACTATGTATAATAGAGACGGAAACCAAACCTATAATACTGAAACATATTCCAGAGAGACAGGAAAGAAAACGTAGCAAGCTCGAGAGGAAAATCAGGACTCTATTCAGGCAACGAAGACAAACCGTAAAACATCTCCACAGATGCAGAACTGATGCAAAGAGACTCAAACTAGAGAGGAAACTTGGCGAAATAGAAATGGACCTAAAGCAAACATTCATACATAAGACAAACGAGGAGGAAAACAAGGTAGCAGAAAACATAAAAAATAACCCAAAATACTTCTACACTTTTGCGAAAAGGAAAATGCAGTGTAAAGAGAGTATTGGACCGTTGATAGACGGGGAGGCCGAATACACAAATGACCCGAAAGAAATAAGTGAACTGCTTAGGGAACAATTTAAATCTGTGTTTAGCACCCCTAAGTCCGAGATGGAAGTGGAAAACCCAGACGAGTTTTTCGACATTGAAACAGATCAACCAAGAACAAATCCCGGCACAAACCTATTAATGGACTTCGAGTTCACGGAAGGAGATGTAATTACGGCCTTATCACAGATGCGAGACAATTCAGCGCCAGGGCCAGACACATGGAGTGCCACATTTCTGAAGAAATGCAAAGAGAGTATTGCAAAACCGCTATACTTACTATGGAGGAAATCACTCGACACAGGACGAATTCCACTCCCCTTAAAGAACGCTAATATTGCCCCCCTATTTAAAGGTGGTAACAGAGCAATGCCCAAAAATTATCGGCCAGTGGCTCTCACCTCACACCTTATAAAGTGTTTTGGACGCATAATTAGAGCCATAATTACCTACTACCTACAAGAAAAAGACTTATACAACCCAAATCAACATGGCTTCAGGGCGGGTAGATCATGCCTGTCACAGCTACTAGACCACCAGGAGAAAATATTAGAAACATTGTGTCGAGGACAAAACATTGATGTAATATATACTGATTTTGCTAAAGCCTTCGATAAATGTGACCATGGAATCATAGCACACAAACTTAAGGATACAGGAATTACTGGAAACCTAGGAAGGTGGATATTTAATTTCTTGACGCAAAGAACGCAAAGAGTGGTGGTAAACGGAGTTAAATCGGAAGTCTCGGAAGTCGTGAGCTCTGTCCCACAAGGGACAGTATTAGCTCCCTTGCTGTTCATAATAATGATTGCAGATATTGATGCAGATATTAAGGACAGTATTGTATCATGCTTCGCAGATGACACGAAGATATGTAAGGAAATATTGAACGAAGATGACATAAGAAAACTACAAAACGACATTGAAACATTATTCCAGTGGGCAGAAGACAACAATATGAAGTTCAACGAAGAAAAATTCCAACTTCTAAGATATGGTAATAATAAAGAGCTACAGAAAAAAGGGTACAAAACTCCGCAAGCCAAACAGATAACACCAAATCCACAAGTCAGGGATCTTGGAGTAATAATGTCGTCGGATGCAGAATTCAGAGAGCACTATAAAATCAAAATCACAACGGCTAGAAAAATATGGGAATCATCTGGAGGAGCTTCCGCAGCAGAAAAGCAAACATCATGCTCAAATTATGGAAGAGTCTAGTCCTACCAATAATTGAGTATTGCTCAGTACTCACAAGCCCACACAGAAAAAGAGACATTGCGAGCATTGAAGCTATACAAAGGACTTTTACGTCTAAGATAGAGGAAACGGAAGGTGAAGACTACTGGTCTCGACTACAATCCCTGGAACTCTACTCTCTTGAAAGAAGGCGAGAGCGGTACACAATAATATACATATGGAACATACTTGAGGGCTCTGTCCCTAACCTCAGAAAGGAAATAGAAACAAACTTGGAATGAGAGAAGAGGCAGATTTTGTACGGTCCCAGCTGCGGTGGGACAAGGAGCCATGAAAACGAGGATGGAAAATACCCTCAGAATACGGGGCCCAAAGCTTTTCAATGTCCTTCCAAAAGAAGTGAGGAATCTCCAGCACACCAACCTGAATAACTTCAAGAACCAGCTGGACAGATTCTTGTGCAAAGTCCCTGACCAGCCATGCGTGGCTGGCTACGAGGGCAGGAGGCGATCAGAGAGCAATTCCCTCCTTCACCAAGTCCCGCAAATGAGGCGGGATGCTGCAGAGGGGTCGACCACAGGTCGATCCTGAACCGTCGTTCAAACTCAACAAAAGTAAGTAAGTAATATATTAGTGGTGGACAGAATGTCAGTTTTTCAACATCTGCGGATGCGGATCTTTAATGTCAATATCCCCGGATGCGGATCTTTAATGTCAATATCCCCGGATGCGGATATTTAGTTAATATATCAATATAATATAAAATTATGAATATATGACATAATTTTTCAAATTTCGTGATATTACTATTATGGCAGGCAATGCATAAGAATTAAAATTAATATTAATGTTTTCAGTATGATAAAAATAATAACTTTCTCAAGAGTTTCAGCCACAGAAAATTCAATGAAACAAGTTTCATTCAATTTTCTGTGTTACCAGGTTTTTATATTTTGAGATTTATATATTTGTTTGTTCATTAATAATTAATACTTTACATGAAATGTGCATGACTGGGCCTTATAAGCTACTTTATAAGCTAATTTAATTGTAAATTGCATAATTTATTAGAGGTAATATCCGCATAACATCCGCAGTCAGAAGTGCGGATGCGGATGTTAAAAATGATGCGGATATCCGGTCCACCACTAATATATATATATATATATATAACGTAAAGAACGACGCTTGTATAGGAGATATTCCGCGCAAGACGAGAGAGAGAGAACGAAACAAATGAAAAAATGAGGTAACCACCTGGGAATCGAACCCGGGATCTTCCGATTGCCGGTCAGACGCGATCCATTACACCATGGGCCTCACTCTTCCAAATGCCGTAATTCTTTTACATACTCACAGAAACCAATGCCCCAAGGGGGCACCTCCCGCATGCCGTAACATTATATACATTCAACTGCAAAGAACACGCAGTATAAATAACGTAAAGAACGACGCTTGTATAGGAGATATTCCGCGCAAGACGAGAGAGAGAGAACGAAACAAATGAAAAAATGAGGTAACCACCTGGGAAGATCCCGGGTTCGATTCCCAGGTGGTTACCTCATTTTTTCATTTGTTTCGTTCTCTCTCTCTCGTCTTGCGCGGAATATCTCCTATACAAGCGTCGTTCTTTACGTTATTTATACTGCGTGTTCTTTGCAGTTGAATGTATATAATGTTACGGCATGCGGGAGGTGCCCCCTTGGGGCATTGGTTTCTGCGAGTATGTAGAAGAATTACGGCATTTGGAAGAGTGAGGCCCATGGTGTAATGGCATCGCGTCTGACCGGCAATCGGAAGATCCCGGGTTCGATTCCCAGGTGGTTACCTCATTTTTTCATTTGTTTCGTTCTCTCTCTCTCGTCTTGCGCGGAATATCTCCTATACAAGCGTCGTTCTTTACGTTATTTATACTGCGTGTTCTTTGCAGTTGAATGTATATATATATATATATATATATATATATATATAATGGTTAAAAAAAATTCTTAACATTTGCTTCCTTTCGGAAACTTTTTTTTAATGCAAAAGTTTTTTTAATTTAATCTCGAACGGAAAAAAAATATTTTGAAATTATAAATTGTAAATTATAAATTAAAAACATTTGGTAAAAATTAAGTTTTTAACTTTTAATGTTCAACAAACATGTTTTCTAAATTTAAATAAATAAAAATAGATTTATATTTAGTATTCATTTGAAACCAATGAAAAAAAAAAACAAGATCTAAAAATGAAAGACATTTTTCATATGATAAATAATTTATGGGTACATTGACGAATTTGATTTCCAGCTTTCAAAGGGAGTCGAAACTAATGCATCACTAACGAAGATTCCAAATTACGACTTTCACACTTTCAGTGCAGCTAATGCATCACTTTTTGGGGTATATATATATATATATATATATATATGATGAATAAAACCACGAAGGAAAGGAAACACAGAATGGTGCTCAAGCGCTTTCGTCTAATACACAAAGAAATGTTTTAGTTATATTCGTCCTTATCTTTTGTACCATGCGTAGGATAGTTATGGAAAGTTTACCATTCGTTTGGAAAAATTTAACACATAAAAAAATTATTTTAATTCTAACATATAATGTAAAACATCAAAGAATTTGAGGAAAATAAAAAAAGTTAAAATGCAAAAGTTTTCGGACATTTATTTACAAAATTATTTAATACTTTCTGTGTCCATCTTTTGCTTGAATGACTTCAATGATTCGTTTTGGGTATTTTTTGTTCTACGAGGTTTCGACATCTCTCATTAGAAATTTTAGCCCATTCTTCTAAAGAAAATTGTTGCAATTCATTCAGATTCGAAGGGTTTCTCTCGCCGACACCTTTTTTCAAATCAAACCATAAATTCTCGATAAAATTGAGATCTGGGCTTTGACTTGGCCACTCGAGAAGCTTGAAATTCTTTTTTTGAAGCCATTTCGTGGCGTTCTTACTTTTATGTTTTGGAACATTATCTTGTCGCAGTACCCAATTGCGACCTATTCGCAACTCCCATCTGAAGGCAATACATTTTCTTCTAAAATTACATGATATTGTTTCGAATTCAAGATTCCGTTGATGACAACAAGCTTTCATGGACCAGAAGCACTAAAGCATTCCTAAAGGAGCAAACTACCACTACCTTGTTTAACCGTAGGAAGGTTGTCTTTTTCCTCGAATGCAGTATTTAATTTTCGCCAAACATACCGTTGGTCGTTGTTCCCGATTAATTCAATTTTGGTCTCGTCTGTCCAGAAAACTTTCTTCCACAATGCAAATCCATCATTTTGATGATCCTTGGCGTACTTTAAACGAGCTTTTTGGTCGCTTTCTGTAGCAGAGGTTTTCTTCGTGGAACTCTTCCATGCAGATCATGCTTTCTGAATGTACGACGTACAGTGGAGGGATGGACATCGATCTTAGACAGTCTTAATATTTGGCAAATATCACCTACAATTACTCGTGGATTCGCACCAGCCATTCTTTCAATCCATCTAACTGTACATTCTGAAATCTTGCAAAGTCGTCCACCTTGGTAGAGTTTTGATTGTTGGAAAATCTTTCCATTTCTTTATAACTGCAGCAACCGTCGTAAATGGAATTCAAAATTTTTATCCTCTCTTCTTGTAACCCTTTCCAGGCTCGTGTGCAGCAATAACAGATCTCTTAAGATCTGTAGACCGTTCTATACCACTACGACTCATTGCTTGATAATGTAATGCTTTTACATTATAAGTTGGAGTTGAACTCATTTTTTATTTGTTAAACTTTTCCAAACGAATGATAAAATTTTCATAATTTTATGCGTGGTACAAAAGATAAGGACAAATATAACTGAAATATTTCTCTGTGCGAATACGTATGAGCGCCACTGTATATATATATATATATATATATATATATATATACTGTGTATATTTTTTTATGTAGGAAGGAAGAGCCAAGGGCAAATGCCCGCAAAAACGCCCCTCCTATAGAAGAAGAAGAGAGCCAAAATCAAGGTCCGGGGTTTTCGAGATGCCTAGACACTCTGCGTTTGAAAGATGGGAGGTCATGGACAGGAGGAAAGATGGATTGAGGAAGATTGTTCCAGAGTTCACCGGTTGAGTAGATGAAAGACTGAAAATATCGATTAATCCTTGCATTAGATAGTTGGCCAGAAAAGGAATGAGAAAGTGTAGAAAGTCTGGTACTGCGTGCTCTCCTTAAAGGAAGAGGCGTGCAGTTAGAGAGTTCAGAAGAGCAGTGTCCGTTATGATAGCGATAGTAGAGAGAGAGTGAGGCAACATTGCGGCGAAGAGAGAGAGATTGAAGACAATCAGTAAGAGGTTGGGAATTGACGAAACCGAAAACCCTTTGATTCCACCGGTCAAGTACGGCCGTATGGGTTGAATCACCCTACATATATACCTCGTTAACCTCGATGATGTTCCGTGTGTTGGTCTCTCTTCACACGAAGGTCAAGCTGGTGGCCCCGCTTCTAGGCCTGGCTTGGTGGAGGAGCGAGTTGCTTTCTTGCGCTCCACCGCACATAGCCAGGTACACCCGGTTCATCTGGTACCGTCCTGAGCCAGGCATTTAGTCTTCTCTTGAAGACTTCAACTTTGACCCCTGTAACGTTTCTGAGGTCTTTTGGAAGCTGGTTAAAAAGTCTTGGCCCCCTGACAACCAAGCTATATATGTATATATGTATGTCACCTTGAAAAATATTTTACTTTCTTATGGGATTTACCTCCTGTCAGTAAGTATTATTGTTGTCCTCATTTTAATTATCGTCATCATTATTATCATAATATATTTATAATTTGGAGAGTTTACAGTTTTAAACATCTATAAACTTATATATACTCGTATAATAATAATAATAATAATTACAATGGAACTGAACTTAAATTATAATAATTCAGCCTTCAAACTTATTATTATATGCCATTGATGATGAAACGTTAAGTTTCAAAACGTCTGGCTGGATTTTGCAATAAAATATTGGTGCTTCCGTTCATCATTCATCATTCTTTTCTTAAGTATCTTTTAGGCGAAAATAGCTGAAACAGCCTTAAACGTTTTGGAATGAGAATAATATTAACAGAAATTACCCATAACATCACTAATGTATTGTGAGTATTGATAATGAATTTAGTAACACTCGTAACGCTTAGTAACACTTAAGATTTGTGTGAACTTCCTCAAAAAGATTTGATGTAATTATCGTTTTATATATTAGATTTAATGTGTCATATTTTTTTTTTAATTTTTGTAGTTTCTCTTTAAGTATGTTTAAACTACAAAATGGTATGAAATTGAATACATCAGCGTGAAAATCAAGGGCAACATAGATATGCTGTAATTTCACTGCAAAGGGACTTTGTGGCCACTCTGTACATCATTACTGAAAAGCAGCATACAGGTTTCATCTGACTTTATCAGCTAAACTTACAAAAGTTCTTGGGTGATGCAAACTTTTGACCAAACGTGTATATGCTGTAATTAGTTTTCCTGGTGCTTTGTTTCGAAGTCTACGTGGGAAATAAAAGAAGCCTTAAAGCTATAAATTTAATGTAATTTAAAACTCTCTGGCAGTGACGCGAGTCAAGGTACAAAAAATAAATATATTCTAAGGTGTTACAACATTTTTTTTTGCCCCCCCCCCCTACAGTAAACTTCCTCTTAACAGACGTAAACGGAACCAAGGGTAGGTTGGTTAAATAACTGAAAAGGTTGATTAAATCGGAGCTGAACTTATTCAATATATATTAATATACAATACAGGTGTAATACAACTATAGTATAATTACAAATAGTTATAGTATAGTTACGTAGATCCATCCATAATCCAGTGGGAAATCCGACTCTTCTTTCTGTGCACGACAAAACAATCTGAACTTTTTATTCTTTATTCGTGTTTACGTAAAATGACATTTTTATGTTATTTACTTTTAATACATATTTTACATTTTAGGAGGCCTTTGCCTTCGGGCTAGGCTCAATAAAAATAGTTATAGTATAGTTATGTAGTTTTAAAAAAAGTCTGTTCATATCTTTTGTTTCGCTGATGAGACACGTTTTTCCGCAGTATAGTCTCTCCATTTCTTCAGTAACATCACATTCTCAGAGGTAGATTCAGGTTGCTGCTCTATGTAACGCAGTGGCAACATCTAGGGCTTCTTTGCCGATAGTATGGGAAACTTTTGGTTCTGCTTCCAGGTCGTCGTTCTTTTGCCACTCATAGTAACTAATCACTTTTAATGCACAAAATACGACACAACTGCGTAGATTTCAGACTGACTTAATACCGAGTCTCATAGCAAGGCGTGCGCCAATTCATTCATGGTTTCATGAATGATTCATGGTTTATTTTTTGCAAAAAAAATAAAAACCTAACCCCCAAAAAACGTGTGTGCGTGTGTGTGTGTTGAAAATAGTAGTTTGTAATTGAAAATACGTAGAACATTCAGTGAACGTAAAACCAATTTTCAACGTATAAAACGATAATATACCAAAATAAATTAGTTACCCACAAATAATAAAAAAAATATAGCGTACAAATGAAACAATAATATAATGTAATTCAATATAACGTAATGTCCTAACTCCTAACATTGTGAAATGCCGTACGCTTTATATTTTTGTAAAACAATTTGCAATTGTATTTGAAGAGTTTCGAAATGGATAAAAGAGGTTGGCAGCGACTGCTCTTTTATATATAAATAATAATAATAATAATTCCAAAAGTTGAATTTTTTCGCAAATCACTCGTATTTTTCAAGTTGTAATAACCGGAAAGATTGTTGATTCTAGTATTACAGTGCATTGAATTTGGGATAATCAAATATGAAAATATTTGAAAAATAGTTTTCTCTGTTCTGGTTTTCAGTGATACTGATTAAAAATAGGGATAAATTTGACATTAAAAAAAAATGAAAGTTAAAAATCATGTAATAGTAACAAAAAAAAAAAAAGTTTGCTAAAGGCGAAAATATGTTGTTAGAATTTATTGTTTCTTGTCATTGAAAACAAAAAGTTTACCTCTCCCAATTGAAAGTTTTCAAAGCCAATAAAAAAGTTTATTAACTACGAGGAATAATATATACAGTATATATATATATATATATATATATATATATATATATATATATATATATATATATATATATATATATATATATATATATATATATATATATATATATATATAAAACAAAACAGTGGCCTGGTAGTTGGGTCGAGTTTATAAAACCTAATAATTATGCTCTCAAATCATACACAAAATTTGTAAATATAAAGACCGACTTTCATAATATATATATATATATATATATATATATATATATATATATATATTATATATATATATATATATATATATATTATTTGGAAATAAACGCACCATCAGCAGTTCAATCATACAAACAGTATACCGGCTTGTATAAACGAAAGGTTTTAAATTGCACATATTCCAATTTCCACGTTCTTGGTTGAGTTTGTTAGATTAGTATTGAATTAATACGAGCACATTTTTTATCAGAACGATTGCATTTTGTGTGGTGGTATTTGGGAGATTGAATCACAAACCCAGGTCTATAAAAGGAGGAGTATCTGCAGTACGAATTAACGACAAGCGCAAGTAAATTAAAGCATTATGGATGAAACCACTCTCTCTACTATGATATATCAAATCGTTCTTGCATCCAGTGGTGATGAACCACTTAAGAAAGCCTCGCTAGTAATTGACTCTCTGCATATTTGTCAATGACGTTTGAAGCTACTCACACCCTGAATGGGTGCATGGAGCGGCCCTTTGTGAAACACTGAAATCTTTGCTTTTTATCTACGATGTAACCGTGGCTAACCTTGGTTTTGCTTCCGCCCGAATTGTTCATTCTGACGAAGGTCAAGCTTGTCACTCCACCTTAAACCTACAGTTTAACGTGGAATCCGAACCACGCCCCACCAGCAGCACAGCGTCTTAACCAGTATGCTACACAGGATACCCATTTATCTACCAACCAATTTTTTTATTGTGTGGAAGGATGAACAGCTGGGATTTGCTGCGCGCCGCCTGCCGTCACCGGGCCTCGATCCCGGGGTCGATGGATTCGTAGTCAACGATGCTAACCACGACACCACCGAGGCGGTTAACCTTGGTTTTGCTTCCCCCCAAATTGCTCATTCTGACGAAAGCCAAGCTTGTTGCTCCACCTCAGACTCACAGCTTAACGTGGAATCCGAACCACGACCCACCGCGGATAATCAGAAATTACAAAGTCCTCTCCTGGACTCGATCTCATAACCTTCCGATCAGCAGCCCATTTAGCAGTACCCATTTATCTACCAACCAATTTTATTGTATGGAAGGATGAACAGCTGGGTTTGCTGCGCACCGACTGCTGTCACTGGGAATCGAATCCGGGGCCGGTGGACTCGTAGTCAGCGATGCTAACCACTACACTATATACACTGTATATACTTACGCACTAGCAGTTTCACAGAATATTTCACATATACCAGTACTGAGTTTCATACTTTCTGCACTAGAATTTATGGTTAATTATAAGAAGGTTCTTGCAGAACCCTAAATTTGTCTCGTAACATTTTTTAGACTGCTGCGTAAGTTACCTCCAAGATGATCAACTTCTCAAATGTTCGCTGACCGCAACGTTTCGACCCTCCCTGAGGTAACAAGACGTGCTCAGTACAGTTTAATACGAAGAATTCAGAATTCGGACAATTCAATTGTTTAAGCTATTCGCCAGTCATGCTTTATGTCTTCTAAACTATGGACTTTTTGGTATGAAAATGTTGGTCTACAATTTCACTTAAAACGTACATCGGGTTTTTCATTACATGTATTTTTTATTTTTTATTCTTAATATTAACTTTATGTAGTTATTACGAGTATTAATTATTTTATTCTTACTTGTTTTATTACGTGTTTTACTGTCATTTCATTTTTAGTCCAGTTTATTTTTCTTTTTTTCTTTTAGTGTTAATTTTATTATTATTTCATAATTTTATTATTTAATTAGTTGTATCATTATCACCTTCAGGAATATTGTACTTTTTTGAGATTTGTCACCTACCAATAAAATTTATCATTATTATTATCATAATTTGTCATTATCATTATCATAATTTGCAAGTGAAGTCCAAAACAAAATTAAGATATAATTGAATAAAATGGCGCATGCGCATGTAAAATTGCGCAGGCGCCAGTTGTATAAGCTGAAATTATGGAGAGATTCAGCCTGCCAGAGGTACATTTTTAAAATGTATTTGAACTTGACGTAGAATAAATATTTTCAGAAAATTTGAGCAATATGAGCCTTCATTAGAAAAGAAAATCTGAGCGTTGCGTATAATGAAGGATTAAAGAATTTTTCTTTCAGAGAGCATACACACAAAAATAAAAAACCTTTCCCGCAAACCTTCTATAAATAGAAATATTATCTTCTGTTTGGTCATTTCACTCAAAAAAGAAATTTTGAAAACCATATCTTCTACCAAAAAAAGTTGTGTCATTAAAAGAAGTTACTCTCTCATCTGAAAAGAAGCTTTGATACCCAAAAGAGAGAAAAACTTCCCATAGAATGCACCCTCAAAAATAAGCTATTTCATCTAAATTAAGGGAGCTTTATTTTGAATGAGGCTTATCAGAATGTCCATGATTTTTCTCACCTTCGAAATTGATCAAATGATCATTATCAGCTTTATGTTTTTCAAGCGAACTACTTTTATCGTATTCAAAGCGTATTTGAAGTGATCTGGAATGCTGGTACACGCGTCTTTTGAAATTAATGGTTTCTCCAATATAAACCGAATGGCAGTTATTGCAATGAATTAGATATATTCCATCATTACCGTTATCTGTAGCGGAGTAAGAACTGCTAGTAAGATAAGATTTTAGGCTATTATTATTATATACATATGAAATGCCGAGCGATATTTCAAAGACTTAAATTGGTTTATATCTTCCTCACACGTTCCAGAGAAGCACATTACCTGTTTCCATTTGTCATTAAGAATGATAAGAAAACAGCTGCACAAAAAATAGATTGTATATTATAAGATAAAAATTCATATGGATGCAACAAATTAAAATAAATGTATCATATATAACTACAATCTAACAACGAACCTTAGATCCACTCTAGGTTAGCCCGAGAAAACGAGAATATGGTGAGAACAAAAGAAGATAGCAAAGTGGCTAGGAAAGGAAGCGCATGGCGAAAAAAGCACAGCATATATATATATATATATATATATTATATATATATATATAACATTAAAGATACATTGTGTTATCTCAATTATAATTTTATCTATTTTAACATTTTATTAAGGTATTTATAACATTGCTAAGAGGAAGTTGGAACCTACTAAATGTTCTCAACAAATCTTGCACCAAAATTTACTGCTACATAATGGACTTAAATGTATTTCCGCCGAGTATAAATTCTTCGAGATAAGTTGTGCTGCTGAAGCTGCAAAGTTAATGCTAAAAATGCCTTAATTAATAGTTTATTTCTTTCAGTGAAGTCCGAACTTGAACCTCACTGAAAGGAACTGTACCTTTATTATGATTATTTTGTGTATTATTTTTTAATATCTTTTATATATATATATATATATATATATATATATATATATATATATATATATATATAAAAGCAGAAAGCCACAGACAAGAAGGAAAGAAACATCCATCATGTTGGAAAAGGGACTATATTTTGTACAACGCAACGTTTCAAGCACAAACTATGCTCATCTTCAGGCAAAAAATTCTAAAAAGTTAAAAAAACAGAATATTAAAAACCATAATGAATGACAAATATAAAATACAAAATAATGTAAGGAAAACCCAACTAAAACTTCACAAGTTTTTAAAAAACACTAAAATGAAAGTCACACACTAAAAAGAATCACACACCTTAAGTCTAAGCAGCACAGATTCCGAGGCAAAACCAATACAAACAGAAGCATCTAAAAACAAGTAGAGGTTGGTTGTTAAAAATGTTCAGTTAAGACGGAGGGGAACGGATGAATTATCAGAATTGAGCGAAGGGGAAAGAGTTTTAATATATAATGATTCTAAAAGTCTTAAAGTTTGCTCACACGGAGCGGAATCTAAAATGTTAAAATTAGCTAAAGTTATATCCATTTTGCATTGAATAACATGGCTGCGTACAGCTGAAGTTTCTTTAGTTCTCAGTGGTTTGTTAGTTCTATGGCTTATGCCCATTTGGGCACAGAAACGCGACTCGAGGCTCCGCACAGTGCTACCAATATAGCTCCGATCACATCGAGGACACTTGAATTCATATACAACAGCACTGCGCAGAGCATCCGATACACGGTCTTTTACATTAAAAAATGAGCCAATAGAACGACGGTTAACAAATACTAATTTAAAATCTATTTGACAATAAAATTTACTAAGAAGTGGCATAAGGTTATTGCGGCAATATGAATTCAGATATCCCATTTCTGGGAGTACAAGATAATATACTGTACATCTTTAGGAACATTAAAATTAGACATTTTTGGTTTATAAATGTTAGCCAAAAATTTATTGATAGCGCTTTCTACGATCTGCAAAGGGTAACCATTATTAACAAAATATTTTCTTAAAAAAACAAATTCATTATGCAAAGACTGATAATTAATTAGAGCATAAATTATACGCTCGGTTAAGTAGGGTGTTAACAGATGCCAGCTTGTATTTAAAATCACAGTAACTTAAAAAATTGAGTCCAAGACCGGTGAACGTCTTCTTTCGAAACACTGAAGCAACAATGGAGTCACTCTCCCTGCTAATTAGTAAATCCAAAAAAGGCAGCTTGGAATCTGATTCTTCCTCCAGAGTAAACTTTATATTTGGGTGTAAGTTATTTAAAAAAGTAAAAAATGGATGAGCACTGTTAGCATCAGTAAAATCTGCAAAAATATCAACATATCGTCTATAAAAAATGTTTACCCAGCCTCCTACCCCTATAAGGCCTATTTTTTATAGACGATATGTTGATGATATTTTTGCAGTTTTTACTGATGCTAACAGTGCTCATGAACTTTTTACTTTTTTAAATAACTTACACCCAAATATAAAGTTTACTCTGGAGGAAGAATCAGATTCCAAGCTGCCTTTTTTGGATTTACTAATTAGCAGGGAGAGTGACTCCATTGTTGCTTCAGTGTTTCGAAAGAAGACGTTCACCGGTCTTGGACTCAATTTTTTAAGTTACTGTGATTTTAAATACAAGCTGGCATCTGTTAACACCCTACTTAACCGAGCGTATAATTTATGCTCTAATTAATTATCAGTCTTTGCATAATGAATTTGTTTTTTTAAGAAAATATTTTGTTAATAATGGTTACCCTTTGCAGATCGTAGAAAGCGCTATCAATAAATTTTTGGCTAACATTTATAAACCAAAAATGTCTAATTTTAATGTTCCTAAAGATGTACAGTGTGTCCGTAAAGTCATGGTGGGATTTTAAATAGCTATATTATCGCAACGAAACATGATAATGAGATGAAAAAAAGGCAAATTGAAGAACAACTCAAAAAGAATAACTTTATTTAACGTAGTTCGATATGGGCTCCTCTGGTAGCCCTGCAGACATCTAGGCGGTGATGTGTGTCCGTAAAGTCATGGTGGGATTTTAAATAGCTATATTATTGCAACGAAACATGATAATGAGATGAAACAATGCCAAATTTAAGAACAACTCTCAAAGTTGTATCTTGTAGTTAGTCTAGGCTAAGCTTAACCTTCATCTCGTAGTTAGTCTAGGCTGTCCACATGCCTATGTTGAACATGAGCGTAATAGCCCGAAAGTTAATGTGTGGTGTGCTCTAGCACGAGATCGAGTGATTGGTCCATTTTTCTTCGCGAAACCCACTGTGACGTCACACAACTACCTCGCTATGTTGGAACATTTTGCAGTACCCCAATTTATTGACAATAATGTCATCTTTCAGCAAGATGGTGCTCCTCCGCACTATGCCAACGTTGTTCGAGAATTCCTTAATGAAAAATTTCCATAGAGATGGATAGGAAGAGGAGGATGGAAGCCATGGCCTCCACGCTCTCCGGACCTGACACCTTTGGACTTTTATTTGTGGGGTTACGTCAAGCAAAGCGTGTACAGTGTACCCATTAGGGATATTCATCACTTGCACGAGCGAATCACGGAAGCTATCGCATCCGTCACTCCTGATGTTCTTGGGCGTGTGTGGCTGGAATTGAATCACCCCCTAGATGTCTGCAGGGCTACCAGAGGAGCCCATATCGAACTACGTTAAATAAAGTTATTCTTTTAGAGTTGTTCTTCAATTTGCCTTTTTTTCATCTCATTATCATGTTTCGTTGCAATAATATAGCTATTTAAAATCCCACTATGACTTTACGGACACACTGTATATTATCTTGTACTCCCAGAAATGGGATATCTGAATTCATATTGCCGCAATAACCTTATGCCACTTCTTAGTAAATTTTATTGTCAAATAGATTTTAAATTAGTATTTGTTAACCATCGTTCTATTGGCTCATTTTTTAATGTAAAAGACCGTGTATCGGATGCTCTGCGCAGTGCTGTTGTATATGAATTCAAGTGTCCCCGATGTGATCGGAGCTATATTGGTAGCACTGTGCGGAGCCTCGAGTCGCGTTTCTGTGCCCACATGGGCATAAGCCATAGAACTAACAAACCATTGAGAACTAAAGAAGCTTCAGCTGTACGCAGCCATGTTATTCAATGCAAAATGGATATAACTTTAGCTAATTTTAACATTTTAGATTCCGCTCCGTGTGAGCAAACTTTAAGACTTTTAGAATCATTATATATTAAAACTCTTTCCCCTTCGCTCAATTCTGATAATTCATCCGTTCCCCTCAGTCTTAACTGAGCATTTTTAACAACCAACCTCTACTTGTTTTTAGATGCTTCTGTTTGTATTGGTTTTGCCTCGGAATCTGTGCTACTTAGACTTAAGGTGTGTGATTCTTTTTAGTGTGTGACTTTCATTTTAGTGTTTTTTAAAAACTTGTGAAGTTTTAGTTGGGTTTTCCTTACATTATTTTGTATTTTATATTTGTCATTCATTATGGTTTTTAATATTCTGTTTTTTAACTTTTTAGAATTTTTTGCCTGAAGATGAGCATAGTTTGTGCTTGAAACGTTGCATTGTACAAAATATAGTCCCTTTTCCAACATGATGGATGTTTCTTTCCTTCTTGTCTGTGGCTTTCTGCTTAAATTGAAATTGAAGCTTGCCAGAAGCGGCCTTCACCAATATATATATATAAATATATATATAATTATATATATATATATATATATATAATATATATATATAATATATATATATATATATATATACACACACACACAGCTTCAGCCAAAATTATTAAGTACTCACAATTATTGGTTGTTATAGTATAGGTACATTTGAATGATAATAAGGGAGAAAAATAAATAGTAATGATAATATTATGTTTACTGCAAACTAATTTAATATTTTGTAGAACGTTCATTTTCTCTTATCACAGCTAGAACCCTTTTTGGCATACTTGTGACAAGACGCCTACAAATTTCTTTCGTGATTTTATTCCATTCTTCCAACTGTTTGAGTGAAGATTATTTTTGGATGAACATCCGTGTGCCCGAACACATTTGCCCAAAGTGGCCCACAGATGTTCAATGGTGTTTAAATCTGGGGACTGAGGGGGACAGTCTATAAGGGTTACCCCATTGTTTGCAAACCACTTCCTGCTAGCGCGTGACAGATGTTGAAACAGAACATCTTTGCGATCGGTATCCCAGAATAATTTCTTCACAGATTGCTTCAAAACTTGCTCTAACGCGCTTGTGTATGTCTGAGAATTCATCCTCCCTTGGCACAAAAACAATTTCCCTATCCCTGATGCCGACATGTAACCCGACACCTTGATGTTGCCCCCTTCATATTTTACAGTAGAAACAATACAATTAGGATAAGCTTCTCCAACCCTTCGCCTCACGCAAACAGCTCCAGATGTTCCGAAACCCTGAAAACAAAACATAAAAAAGTAACTTTTTATGTGGTGGTGGTTCATCACCTTAGAAATTAGCTGAATAACAAAGTGTTATAATATTAATATTCAAGGACGATATTATTTACCTCAAAGTTGCTTTCATCAGACCAGACAGACCACTTTTGCCCAATCGTCGTGGGTCCAACTTTTGTGGTCGTTTGCCAAGTGAAGTCTATTTTTTTTTGTTATTCTCAGAAAGCCATGGCTTCTTCCTCGCTCTGCAGCCTTTTAGACCAGCTTCTTCTAGCCTCCTTCTCACTGTCCGTGAAGTGAAGAGACCTTGGCCACATTTGTCCTTCGTAGTTCATTAGCCAGGTCACACAATGACTGACGCTTCAGAAATCTGTCTTCACAAGCTGTTGTTATTCTCTTTCTACCTCTTTCGAGCCCTACTAGAGTGAGATTGTGTAGCCTGGAACCATCTCAGTGTGGTTTGGACTGCACACCTTCAGCATTTCATTTGGTTTGCAATGGCAACCTGTCTGAGATCTTGTGAGTAAAGGAGCCCAATCGGAGTCCTCTCACTTTCGGTCAGTTCCCTTGTTTTAGCCATTGTTAAGCTTTAAAATATTATCTGAAAACTAAACATCATGTATTATTTCAACTTTTATAACATCAGGTAGAGAAATGAAAAATGCAGCGGTTCTCTAGGAAGATACCACTCTTAGACAACTTGCTGCAAGTATTCCAAAATGGGTTCCAGCCGTGATAAGAACAAATGGACGTTGTATTAAATTAATTTGCAGTAAACATAATATTATCATTACCATTTATTTTTCCCTTATTACCATTTAAGTATACCTATAATGACCAATAATGGCGGGTGCCTAGTAATTTTGGCTTAGGCTGTATATATACGAGAGTATATACATATATAAAATTTTAGTGACTTAAACGTCCAGTTGGTGAGTTGGTGCTCTACTTCTTGTAAGGTGTTTGTCAACTTGTCAGTGGTGACAGTGTTAATTGCAGCAACAGTGTGGTCACTTAAAATTGTTAAATTGTCAGTCTTTTTCCAGTAAACAGTGTCTTTCACAAAGCTCCATAGGAAGAAATGTAATTGAGATAGATCAGACAATGAGGCTACCTCTTCATTCAGCGGATTTAGACGATAAATTTTGATGATGGGGATCAGAGTTTCTACTACTACTACTACTACTACTACAACTACTACTGTTTAATAAACTTGGTGAATCTGACTACTAGCTGTCGCAGATCGTTTATACATACGTCACTTTGTATATGAATTTTTGTTTTATGTCAGACCTTTCTCAGACACCCTTTATGTGTATCTTTCTTTCTTGTTCACTATATTATAAAGCACGATGAACACCGGACGAGGGTACGTGATTATAGAATACCCATAGTCCCTCGAGCGATGTGTCAGAAACAGAACTCAGCGTTAGTACATCCATTTTATATTAATAATTAATATATTGTTATTCGTTTAATTAAAAATATTGTTTATATATTGAATGCACTATTAAATAACAGTGTAATCAGGCTACAGAAAAGTAGGGTTACCATATGCGAACTTTCAAAAAAGAGGACACTCCGGAGAGGGGAGGTGTATCTGTATCAGTATCTACCAACTCACGTTGTGTTAATGTTATATATATATATATATATATATATATATATATATATATATATATACTGTGTACTACATGTCGTCTATATTGAGTATCTATAAATAAGGACAAGTGTTATGGCCTTAAAAATCAATGTTAATAAATATTCAAATTTCCCCGACATGTCCGGGAAAAACAGGACGTATGGTAACCCTGGTAATCTTAACTGAAGTGGCTGTATGTGAATCACATTAACCGTAGAAAACCAACGTGGTCTATTACATTAAAAATACATTTGTTTTTTCTGGAAATGATTACTTTTATTGTACGCAAGTTAGTATTTAATATTGTTTAGTAACAAGAAATTGGTTAATTCAACCTGGAAACGTAATTTCCATTATGGGGTTACGTAGACATGACACTATTCGCTATGTGTAAGGTCCCACACTGGCCTTCTAGGGTTAAACTCCAATGGTAGATTTATGCAGCATATATACAGGGCGTCCCAAAAAAATGTACACACACTTTAACAGCTGATAGCTCAATTGATGTTTCTTTCTTTCCAAGTTAAACCCATTAGAATTAATAATGGCAGTCAGACTAAGCTTTGAACAAAGGAAATTCATTCTAAAATGCTACTGGAAGTGTGAAAACGCAGTTGAAGTGCAAAGACAGTTTAGGAGGGAGTTTCAAACAGATCCACCAACGCGACTTACCATCACTCGAATTAGAGATAAGTTTGAAGCCGATGGAACTGTCAGAATGTCCACAAGAAGCGTTCCGGAAGACCACGGACATCGACAAGCCCCACAAAGCAAGAAAGAGTACTGGAAACGTATCACCAAAGTCCAAGAAAATCTGTGCGGGAAGCGAGTCGTGAGGTAGGAATTTCAGAATCGTCTGTCCAACGCATTTTGAAGCGCTGTCAATGGAAAAGTTACATTCCAAGATTAGTCCATGCTATTAATGAAGATGATCCGGACCGAAGAGTGGAGTATTGCGAGTGGTACTTGGCACGATGTGGATGTGGATTGGACGAAGGGGTTTCGTAGAATACCCTCCGCGTTCACCAGACCTCACACCACTAGACTTTTTTATGGGGATACTTAAAAGACAAAGTCTACGCTATAAAACCTGCAACAGTCGCTGAATTGAGAGCAGCCATTGAACGAGAGTGCACACAAATACCAAACGAAATGTTTCGTGATGTTTGCGATTCCATTGCTTCGCGTTATCAGCAGTGCCTGGACCAGAACGGACGTCAGTTTGAAAACAGGCGTTGACAAAACAATTAAATAATGTCTGTAGATTCTATTACATTTGAAAATGAAATGTATTTTAATAAACACTGCCTTTATAATTATTTAAAGTGTGTATACATTTTTTTGGGACGCCCTGTATATATATATATATATATATATATCATAATGATCATCGGAAAATAACATTTGAAATTATCATAAAATTAATGTTCACAATTCGGAAAACTTGGATGGAATACGTTTTGGATTTTATCATAAAAGAACTAAATTTCATGACATCAAACTGCAACTTTCGACCCATAATTGAGAGTAGACTCTATCGCGCGATGATATTAATGGCACATGGACTTTTATTTTAATTATTTTAAATGTTGAGAATCAAGTAATATCCCCATTACGTAAAAAGAGACTGGCGAAGTCTCTTAAACATAAATGGTGGAATGCTGAAATTAAAAGTAACTTAATGTTAAAAAGGAACGCGCATTTCAAATTTATAGAAACACATAATTTGTCCGATGAAAATGCTTACGAGCTATTGAGAAAGAGAGGCAAAATCTTATTAGAAAAAGTAACCACAACTACGAACTATATATAGTGAACCAAATTAAATCCAATTCGAAGGAATTCTATAATTGTGTAAGGAATAAAAAAGTAGCTTCGCAAACTATTATTGGTCACTTACGATGACTTACAAATGACGGAAGTTGTTGAATAAATTCTTCTTTTCTGGCTTTACGAACGAAAATTTGAACATTTCCGTTCCCGTAATCATGCTCAGTGATGATCACTTAAAGCTTCACGATTTTACCATTAGTGAAAGTGAAATACTCTTGGCCATAGGTACAATTAATCCCAATAAGACTCCAGGACTAGATAACCTCTACCCTAGGGTACTTAAAGAAATGAGCTGCACAATAGTCTCTCCTCTCACATCCTTAACTATTGAAAAAATTCCTGTATTTTCTTCCATTTCCTTTCAAATATAAAAAATATGAAACGTGTTACACAAACTTCCAACTATTTTTTACAGAAAAGTGGGGTAGGGGTAATGGGGGAGGGGGATTATGCAACAAGGGGGAGGGGGGTATGCAACAAGGGGTGGGGTTAGCCCACAAGTTACATACAGGGGGGTGAGAGGGAGAATGACCTCCCCCCAAAGGGGTAACCCTAACGTGCCCTCGCAGTCGGCGAGTTTGCGAAGCGCAAGCCCACCCGTAGGGCAGGGAGCCGAAGGCTCTGCTTGTATATTGTATTTAATAAATCGTTACGATCTGGAGAAGTTCCCTTCGATTGGAAACTTGCAAACATTACGCCAATATTTAAAAAAGGGGACAAATCGCTTCCAGGAAATTATCGTCCCATTCGTCTGACCTTAGTAGTTGGTAAGCTTATAGAGACGCTCATTCGAGACAAAACAGTAATCACTAAGAAATTAATAAATTAATAAAAGATTCTCAACACGGCTTTCGACGTAATCGTTCTTGTCTTACTAATTTGCTCGATTTCTTTAATGATATTATAAATATATATGACGAGAGTAAAGCAGTAGATATTAGATATTTCGATTTTCAAAAAGCGTTTGATAAAATGCCAAATAGAAGATTATTAGCTAAACTTCATTCTCACGGAATTAATGATGTTCTCAAATGGATCGAAAATTGGCTTAGTGGACGTAAACATTTTGCCATTAATGACTTTCTCATTAATGGCAAAGCGTCTAACTGGAAAAGCGTAAATAGCGGCGTGCCTCAGGGATTAGTTCTGGGACCAGTTCTTTTTATTATTTATATCAATGACATCAACTTGGGAATTCTTATTATTAAGAGTATAATTTCAAAATCTGCCGATAATACGAAACTAAGGGGCGAACAAAATGAGTGGCAGAACGTTTGCAGATTCAGGAAGATACGGTATCAATAAATTACTCGAGTGAGGAGAAATTTGGCAAATGAACTTTAATATACTTTAGAGTGTAGATAAATGTAAAACGTTGCAATTGGTAGAAACAGTGTTCAAGAGAAGTATTTTATACGCGACAAGACACAAATGAGTGTTACAGAAGAGAAAGACGTGGGTATTATTGTTGCCGACACTCTTAAACAGAATAAACAGTATATCGCAGCAGTCAGAAAAGCAAATAGAATCTTAAAATTTATTGGTAGGTCATTTGAATTTGAATTTAAGTCGGAGACAACAATGCTAACATTATATAATTCCTTGGTACGCCCCCACCTGGAATACTGCTTTGAGTTCTGGTTTCCATATTTACGACAAGACGGAGACAGAAAGGAGAGAGTGTAGCCACGGGCTACTAAGACCATTCCTTGACTTAGAATCAAACCATACGCTACCCATTTAGAAGAGTTAAATTTATTATCTCGTGAAAAGGCGTTTTCGATGAGATTTAGCGCAGTTGATTAAAATGATAGGTTTCAATAATGTCGACGCCGAAAAATATTTCACCTTCGGAATTGCGGATAGAACTCGCGGTTATGGTCTCAAATTAGTGGGTAAACATTTTAATTCTAATGAAGCTAAACATTTTTTCTTCAATCGTATAGTTAACCCTTTAACGCCGAACGTTTTTGTAGGGTTAAGTCTAAATGCGTGTATTCGACCCAGTCGGCGTTAGAGGGTTAATTTTGTGGAATGGATTGCCAGTCAGCGTAGTTCAAAGTAATTCGATCGAATCCTTTAAGAAGAGGCTAGACGCTTATCTTGCCTTAAACCCCCAGCTGGAAGCATTTGTTAGAGTGTAGAAGTATTGTATGATAGAATTTTTACTCGGATTCCCTCCTCTTTCCTTTAAAATTTTTACTTTATCTTTGAATTTCTTTCCTTCTTTTCAACTTCTCTTCTTTGCTTTGCCTTAAAACTTTCATTTGTTTTTAAATTTTCTTACTTCTTTTAACCTCCTTCTTCCCTAAACAGACAGCCTCGTAGGGACCAGCCGGTCTGTTACTGTTTGGTGTCCTTTGTATATATATATATTATATGCTTTGGATAAGGATATACAGTGCAAATGTTGGTTTTAATGAAGTTTTAATGATTAATTAAGAGTTGCTTGAGTTTCAAAATATAAGTTATAATTCATTCTAACCCTATATATATCTATATATATATATATATATATATATATACCTTTCAAAGGTTCCGTGCGATGATTCCTCATTTCACGAAGGTCAAGCTTTGTCGAGTTGGACTGGTGAAGTAGTGAGTTGGTTTCTTGTACTCTCCACCTCACATAGCCAGGTACGCCCGGCTCATCGGGGATTGTTCTGAGGCAGGCGTCTAATCTTCTTTTAAAGATGTCCACTGCAACACCACTCGTGTTCCTTAGGTCTTTGGGCAGCTGATTAAACAGTTTTGGTCCTCTCACAACAAAACTATTTTCTTTCAGGGTTAAGGATGTTCCCTGTCTCGCCTTTAATTTGGAAACACGACACAGTCTTCCTTTTCTTCTTTCCACCGTTGTCTGGGGAGTTACAGGGTTCAGAGTAAGATTAGGGACTAGTTTCTCCATTATTTTCCAAGTGTAAATAATGGTGTATCTCTCTCTTTTCCTTTCCAGTGAATATAGGTTTAGTTCGCATAACCTTTCCCAGTAATTTAGTTCTTTGTACCCCTTGATGTTGGCTGTGAAGCTTCTCTGAATCCCTTTTAGCTGTCCAATGTCTTCTTTTTTATATGGGGATGTTAGGACCGAGCAGTATTCCAATTTGGGTATGGTCAGCGTTTTCAGTAGAGAAATCATTATATTCGTATCCCTTTGTTTAAAGGTTCTCAGTATCTGCCAAGTTATTCTCTTTGCTCTGTTTACTGCTATCTTATTTTATGTTTCAAATTTCGCATCATCAGTCATTACAACCCCTAAATGTTTTGCTCTAGAATTTCTCTGAATTTCATGTCCATTTGGGGTACAATATTCCATGGATTTTAGGTCTTCTCTTTTTCCGTACCGAAACAGCTGAAATTTCTCAGTGTTAATACAATGCTCAGTGTTAAATATATATATATATATATATATATATATATATATATATATATATATATATATATATTTCGAACGAGGAAAGCGATATTCGATGCATGGTGGAAGAAGTCTGTGGTGAACACAATATATTGTTAGTTAATAAACTAAACATAAAATCTCCGTATTATAACTCATTTAAAGTAATAATTAAAGGGGTAAATTCGCAATTCAACCCGTAAAATATGAGTCAGTGGCCAGACGGTATTATTGTTAAAGAGTTTATTCACTTTTACAAGAGATTTGATAACAGGCAAAATAATAATAATAATAATAATAATAATAATAGGCGCCCTAATTATAATGCGTGAAATTTGTACTGTGTATAATAATAATCATAATAATAATAAATTTTCAATCAGTCATGGCGGATAACTTGTTGAAAATAGTCTCATATAACGTAAGGTCAGTAAGGAATTCAATTGTAGAGGTTCATGAAATCTGTGACAGTTGCAGATTTGATACTCCTGCAAGAGCACTGGCTACCTAAGCAAGAGCTAAAAATCCTCTCTACCATCCATAATGACTTTATGTACCATGCGTCATCAGCAGTAGACTTGTCAGATGAATTAATGTACGGTAGGCCTTTTGCTTTCTTAATAATGAAAAATTTGTCAAAACATATAAAATTTTTAACAAACGATAATGTAAGCTTGTTAGGCATTGAATTACGAGTGAACAATGATTGCATATTAATTGTAAACTGCTATTTACCATAAAACAACGGCAGTAATCTAGATGAATACATCGATTTGCTGTACAAAATTAAGTCATTATCAGATAACCCCAAATATTCTCACTGTATAATAATGGGGGACTTTAACGCGCAAGTGAACTCGGAATTTTTTGTAGAATTGGGTAACATATGCGAGTCGGCCAAATTAAGTATAAGTGAGATGTATTAGGGGTAACCAGTGGTAATTTTACGTACGTTAGTGATACGAGTGGTACCACCAGGTGGACTGATCATTGTCTCACTAGTAATAATCTAAAGGGTCGAATTGTTAGAGTTTATATTCTGCATGATTTCCTTCTTTCTGATCATAGACCGTTAGAACTATTAATTAATTTTACCACCTTATGCGCAACACGACATAACAAGAACTCAATAGGTAAGAATAATCGCGTTGATTGGTCTAATGTTAATATGTAACAGAGAACAGAATACAAAGACAGAACATGTCACCTCTTTAATAATTTAGAAATTTTGCATCTTGCCTGTAGTAGTGATGTTAAAAAACCGTTTTTTTTATGTCCATGTTTTGTTTTTTGTTTTTTGTCGTTTTTTTTGTTTTTTTTTTGTTTTTTTGTTTTTTTTAATAATTAATATAGATATTGCCAATTTAATTATAAGGTATACTTTTGCAATGATATATATTATAAAAATAAATAAATAAATAATAAAATAGGCCATATGGTACCAGTATAGAATGTCCTTTTCAGCCTATTTACAGAAAAAAACTGGCCTCTTTCTTGCACTGAAAGTCTTGTATCTTGAGATCCGTTAAACTTGCGAGAACACTGGCTGGGAGCTGACTGCCCATTGTCCAACCTTTCCAGGACTCTCCCATCCATGCCTCGGATTTTGAATCTCCCACTTAACTATCCTTTAGACCCGCGATGACATATTTTCCCCCCGAGACCATCCATATATATACACATACACATACACCCATATACATATATACCAATATACATAAATACTTATTATACACATATTTATATCTATTATATACCCCATACACACGCATACATCCAGAATTCCAGATACATACGCACGCATACTCACATATATACCTACACAAACTCATACACCTCTATTTCGCCCTTTCATTACCTCCGAGATCATTTAGTACATACAGTAATATCCATACAGCCAAAAGAAACTGATTAAGCACAGACAGAGCAGCAAAGCTAGTATTTATATCCCAAAATGCAAAATTCCAAGAAAGTGAAGTAAAACATGGTGCTACATTGGCTTCGTCAGCATCCAAATCTGCAATAAGTACCAGTACCTGTGATATTGAAACTATATGCTCTAATCAATCTAGTGATAATGATTCTTCAATGGAAATAGAATCAGATAATGAAAGTTAAACAGCATTAGGTTAACACAAAGGTTAAAGAAAGAGATGAATATTTTTATTTTTTTTATTTTTATTTGGAATATATATATATACACACTGGTATTCTTGCCAATCACAATTATATATATTGTTTTATACCAGTATTATGTATTTTTATTATGTATATTATACCAGTACCTGTGATATTGAAACTAGCATATATGCTCTACCCAATCTAGTGATGATTCTTCCATGGAAATGAAGGTTAAACAACATTAGGTTAACAAAAAGGTTAAAAAAAAAGGTGAATATTTTCCTTTTCTCCCTGGAATATATATACTGGTACTCTTGCCAATCACAATTATGTATATTGTTTGAAACGAGGAAGAATGTTTTATGTTCTAGTTAAAAAATATATATACATATAAAAAATGAGGGTTTGTTTTTCCTTTCTATTATATACTTTTTGCGTGATTCAGTTTTTCTAAAAGATGACTATATATACTAGGTATAACCATATAAGCATGGTAGTATAGTAAATTATAGGTAATACTAATATACTTATTAGATTAAAGGAAGAAAAATATGGAATAAGTTTAAAACAATAAAAAACAAAAAAAAACAAAAAAACAGACTATCTTCGTTTCAAACAAAAAAAAACGACAAAAAAAAACAAAAAAACGACTCACATCACTAGCCTGTAGTAATCCTTGCTCAAATGATTCTCATTGTAAACTAGATAGGTATTATAGGAAGATAATATTTCTGTCAAGAGAAGCAGGAAGCCCACTGATTAAATCTTAAAACTATCATACTAAGATTATTCCTGGATGGAATGATTTTATTTACCCCCTGAAGAGGAATCGAAAGACGCCTACGATTTGTGGTGCTTTCATGGTAGACCAGTATACATGAATATGTGTAGAAGTAGGGGTCAGTATAAGGTGGCCAAAAGGCAATGTAAACAGGAAGAAGAGTTTATTCGAACATCAAAAGCCTGTAAAGCTCACATAAATAACGATAATAAAATTTTTCTGAAATTTGTTAAGAATCAAACGGGTGTCAAACATGCCCTCCCTCCGACAATCGATGGGGTATCGGGGGAGGATGAAATTGCAAAGCTGTGGAAAAACCACTACTCAAACATTCTTAACACTGTGAGTAGGGATAATCTTAAGATAGATTGCAGCGAAACGTGTATGGGAGGGACAGGGAAAATACTTTGATATCATTTCCTGAAGTAAAGAGGTTAATTAAAGAATTAAAGATTGGTTCTGCGTCAGGGGTAGATGACCTATCGAATGAGCACTTAAAATATGCCAATGACGTGGTATGTCTGCATATATCATTGATCTTATCAGCCATGCTTGTTCATAGCTATATCCCTGCAGAGTTCATGAGGGTATATATCTTGCCCCTGGTCAAAAATAAGATGGAGACATTCTATCCAGCAATAATTACAGACCTATTGCTGTCGCTTCCTGCTTCTCGAAACTACTAGAAAAACTCTTGTTACTCCGATTAAATGATTACCTATGGACATCTAATCAGTTTGGTTTTAAATGATCCCACTCAACTGACCTGTGCATCTATGTACGGGGTGTCAGGAAATGATTGCCCCCCCTGTAGAGCAAAAACTAGAAGAGATAGATAAAAACTGGCGAGACCACTTGAAAGAGCGTTAAAATCTGAATAAAAACCATTATATTCTATTCCTGTGATTTTAATTCTTACCATTTTTTTCCCCACAGAAACCATGGCATCATCTATTTTGAACGATTCAGAGAAAAAGCGAGTTCTTGACCGCATTCGAGCTGTCACATTTCGTGAAGCAAAGGAAGCTGGTGCAACTTTCATAACTCGACACTGGGTGGCTGAGAGATTAGAAAGATCAGAAGACTTTGTCAAAAGGAATTGGAATAAGAATCCTGAAGATTGTGAAACAGAATTTCAAGGAGGAAGACCGGAGAAATTATCTCAAGAATCGAAAGACATTGTGCTTGCTGCATCACGGCGCCGAAAGAAGAGCTGCTCTGAGGTAGCGAAAGAGATACTTATCCGTCGTGGTAAGATAGTCAATCGGCAACTTGTGCATCAATTTCGAGTTCGCCAAGGCTTGAGTGCTTGGCATGAATAGCTAAGCCACGGAAGAGTGATCTTAATATTGAAGATCGGCTATGGTTTTGTGATTAAATTGAGGAATGGACGGAAGACGATTTCCTTCACTTGGTTGTCAGCGATGAATTCTTCGTTTATGTCTCCAGAAAACCAAATTTTCAGAATGATCGGGTTTGGGCAACAACTCCTGATGAAGTCCCAGACGACCAGAAGTATCGAGAAATAGTAAAAAATCCAGCATGTGTGGGTGTTTTCATTATGTTCTCTATTCGGAAGCTCATCTGGGTTATCAAACCAAGAGGAACCAGTTGGGATGGGCCTTATTTTCGAAATGTAATTTTAGCCCAACATGTAATTCCGTTTTTGAAAGACCCCGAATGTGTTTTGGATGTTGAACAGGCAACCTTTCTTCACGACAAAGCCCCGTGTATGAAAGCACTTGCGACTCAACAACTGCTTAAGGACAATAACATTGATTTTTTCGGAAATAATGAATGGCCTAGCAATTCTCCCGATCTTAATGTCTGTGAACATGTCGGATCCATCATGAAGGATCGGTGGAGTCCTTAATGCTGGAACAACCCATTCAGAATCGGTATTCAACAGAAATTATGACTGCAAAGATCAACGAAGTCCTTGAAGAAATGAGTCATGATATCGATCTCTTTGAGACACTTCTGGGATCATACCCCCGTCGATTAATGGCCGTCAGAGCTGCAAATGGGGGCAACACCCGATATTAAAACAAGTGTTTTTTATTCAAAATTAAACGCTCTTTCGCGTGGTTTTGTCTGTTTTTTCTATTCCTTCAGTTTCTTCTGTACAGGGGGGGGGGGCAATCATTTCCTGACACCCTTTACTTAAGGAAATAATATCTAAATACACTGACAGTACATAATTCAGCTATTTATAGCTGTTTCCTAGATATAAGTAAGGCATTGATAGAGTGAAACACAATATTTTATTTAAAAAACTAGAAGACAAGAAGGTTCCCATGTACATATTAAATTTATTGAAATTTTGGTATTCCTACCAATCTTTTACCGTTAGGTGGGGCACTGTACTATCCGAATGTTTTGGCTCCTCTTGCGGGGTGAGACAAGGCTCCTTGCTCTCTCCTGTGCTGTTTAATGTGTATATTGACGGATTAATTGCTTCACTTAATGAGGCAACAGTGGGATGTTGTATAGATAACACAAGGATAAATAACTTAGTTTATGCTGATGATATGGTGTTAATAAGTCCCTCTGCTAAAGGTCTGGATCGGCTACTACCAGTTTCGCAGAAACATGATATTCTTTTTAATGTTACAAAAACTAAGGTTATGCAGTTTCATCCTAAAAGCTGTAATCAGCCAGCTGATATTAGGTTTAAAATGAGAAGTGAAGAAATTGAGGAAGTACAAGAGTTTAAGTATTTGGGTCAAACTATCATCAGCTCCTTGAGTGATGACGGATATTGGAAAAAATTTCGAAGCCTGTGAGCTAAAGCGAATATGACAATAAGGAACTTCTGGTTCTGTACAAGTGAAGCTAAACACACTCTCTTTCGTACTTTCTGCAGTAATATATACGGGCAGCAACTGTGGGTGAATTATAAAAAAGGTTCTGGCAGAACACTAAATTTGCTGTACAACAGGTCTTTTAGACTCTTACATAAATTACCCCGAGATGCTCAGCTTCCCGGAGGTAATAAGACGTGCTCAATCAGGGCCGGCCCTAGCTTCTGAGGGGCCCTGTGCAAGATGGTTGGGGGCCCCCATTCCTTACACAACCCTCCCAGGGCCCCACATATGTTTCTGATTTTCTATGAGGTCATCATCTTCATGAAAGCAAACACCCAATATTATATATATATATATATATATATATATATATATATATATATATATACAGTAAGCCCTCGCTATTCGCGGCATCACCATTCGCGGCTTCAATTATTCGCGGTCACTGCTTCAAGGCCGCCGATGGAGGAAAGGAACGAGCACCACTCCCGAATCAAACTTTGTAGCTAGTAAAGGGCTGGTTTGAAAGATTCAAAAAACGTTTTTCGCTGCACAATGTCAAGATTTCAGGGGTATAAGCCTGAACAGGTCTTTAAGGCCGATGAGACTGCCCTTTTTGGGAAGAAATTGCCATCACGCACTCAGGAGGAGCGTCATGCATCGGGATTCAAGGCCGCAAAAGATCGTGTAACTCTTCTCTTTTGTGCCAATGCTGCAGGTCACATGGTGAAGCCTGGCTTTATTCATAAGGCAGCCCGCCCGCGAGCACTAAAAGGCAAGGATATGAACCACCTTCCTGTACATTAGGCACAAAATCAATGGAGTATGGCGTATTCGCGGATTTCCCTTATTCGCGGCGCGAGTGAACGCATCTACCCGAATAATGAGGGTTTACTGTGTATATATATATATATATATATATATATATATATATATATATATATATATATATATATATATATATATATATATATCACAAATATATAACAAGGAAGGTAAATCACAGTGTCAGTGTTCCTCTTTTATTATTTAAAGAATTACAAATATTCAAAATTACAACGTACAGTATAAATTTGTAATGATTTTAATGTGGAGAAAATAATAAGCATTGGCGGAAAATAAAATTGACAATTGTAAATATAGTTTGATAAAATGATAAATAAGAGAACAAGAAGAAATAAAGGAAAATTGTTGAAGCCAACTGCAACCATGATTAGAAAAATTAACAAAAAACATTCATGTTTGTCCAACCATAAATACCAGTACTCTGAAGTGCTTATAATCTGTACCTCCTTGATTTTCTCGAGACAAAATCTTCAATAACATTATCATAAGACGACAGCTGCCTGCTAATCTTTTGATTAATACTGATGATAGCGAATCCACTGAGGCGATCTTGTGCCATTGTGGATCTAAGATAGGAGGTTAACTGCCACGTCCAGTTGTATCTCGGCAGATTGTAGGAGCTTGCTGACACTGTTGATTTTGGAGAGGATATCATACTATACTACAGTGCAAATCTGAAATCTAAATGACCCCACGTCCTCTGCCAAAGATTGTGCCTCAATTTTTGTTGTAGCATCTGTTGTCGTTTTCCCTGACCTCTAACAATGCCTCCCTTATCATAGAGGCCTGATAACGCAAAGGCTCAATACTTTTAAGTCGGCTTTCCCACCTTGTTTCACTCCAGGAGACGAAAGAAATTAAACGAAAAGAATTTTAACAGTGACAGTTCTGAACACATAATGACAAAACGTAGCCTACAAATATGAATATAATTTATATTTGTAGCTTATTTATGTTGCTTATTTACATAAATTTATGTGGTTTTGTGTCGTTTTTATAAGTTTGGTGATGCTATAGCAACTAAAAATACGAAGAACAAATGAATTTTGGAGGGGGCCCTGTGCAGCCGCACAGGCCGCACATAGCTGGGGCCGGCTCTGTGCTCAATACAGTCTAATGCAAAGAATTAAACAATCAGTCAACCCGATTATCCAAGCTATCCATGAGTTCTGTCGTTTGTCTTCTAAGTTATGGAATTCATGGTACGAAAACGTCTGTCTATCGCTCCACCTAACTTCGACATTACTGTATTATTTCTAATCAATTTGTATATTTTCTATCCTTATTATGTGAACTGTCATTGTATTATTAATACTTGTCATATGGACTTTAGTCTGCCAATAAACCTTTTCATTTTCATTCATATTTCATTTTTATTTTCATTTCATTTTCATTTCATTTTCATATAATTTGGTTTCAGACCAAAAATTCTACTCTTTAAACACTCAAGCGCACACACGAGCACATACACAAAATCACAATACACAAAATCCTATAAAAGAAATTCCATTATTGACCATCATATCCTTTACACAGAATTTACTTTTCGATATGATCCCTTGTGGCATTCCTGTTTCCACTCGTATCTCCACCATTCAATCTTTACATTTCCGATAATTTGTCCTCATCTTTGCCGATAAACAGCTGAATTCCTTCGGTAGAGGCGGGGCCACCAGCTTGACCTCCGTGTGAAGAGAGACCAACACACGAAACAACATAAGGTTCATAAGGTAAGGTATACGCATCCTTCTCTTCTCTGTATCCCGTTAAGTTTTCTTTAGCTCTCTTATAATCTTACGCATCTTCTGTGTAACTTTTTTTCCTCAACCTCTCTTTCTTCTTTTCTCACATTCGTGCTTTCATTTTTTTACGGAATCACCGATGTAAGTTCTCTTCTTTTACGGCACCCATGTTTCAAAAATCTTTTATTTCAACTTTCAAATACTTAAATGTTTCGACACATTTCCTTTCAGAGTTCGAACCACTTTGCATTTCACACCATCCACTTATTCATTAAATTACTCATCTGGAAATTCATTTTAACTCGCTTTCAAGTTAAATTTATAGGATAAGCTGAGGTACTGAAAAATCATTCTGGTCGAGTTCTTTAGAAGCAACAAGCTGAGTGATCAAATGTTCTAATCTCATAACTTAACCTATTCTAACCTAGAAATATCGATCTGTTGTTTCGTTTACTCTCTCTCTCTCTACTCTTCTCTCTCTCTCTCTCTCTCTCTCTCTCAATATATATATATATATAGTGGGTGCGCTCGTGCGCTCGCGTGAGCAAATTCATATATGATATTGCAGGTGGACCTTTTTTTTTAAAAATAAACCGTGTGTTAGACCTAATACTCGTTCCTAATATTTGCTCAAAGCAAATAAACTTATGGCTTTTAAAAAGACCAACAAATGTTTCCTTCTTCAGATGAGATACATTTTTTGACTGCGATTTGAAGACAGTTACAAACGAAATGTTTGCAGAAGTATTTGTCGCTTTGGTTTTCTCGGCTTTAAACCTTTATTAATCTCCAACAAGAATTGTTTATTATTTACATGCGCTCTCCAGATATACTCCATATATATTCTCTCTCTCTCTCTCTCTCTCTCTCTCTCTCTCTCTCTCTCTCTCTCTATCTCTCTCTCTCGGGAGGGAGGGCGGGTGAAGTCTGTTGCACAATCATGTCCCGTGAGTTACTAAGACCCTATCCCATCCCTACTTTGTCTTTTTAGCTTAGGTTAAGGATGCTTTCCTCTGACTGGAAAAAAAAATCTACTTTTCTTTTAGTATTAAGTCTTTTTCTCTACTTTTACTAAAAGGACGCTACTGCTACCTCATGCGTGGGAAGAGAGGCTTTGGAACCTCTATAAATAACACCACTTAACGCTCGTAGGTCGTGAGAGACTGGGATGGAGGGGTCCCAGGCGTAGGGGCGCGATTAATGGCGTGTGGCTAGTGCCCTGTTAAGCCCTTTCCTAACGCGTAATGGCCTGACCAGCCCCCCTGCGACCGTTCTTTGGTGACCAATTGATGGTGCTTGGCTGTACTACTCTTAGGTGAGAGAGCTTTAATGCCCAGCTGGCTGCCAGGCCAGGGGAAAGTCTCGGGCGTAGCTGCTGGGTCTGGTGGGATATCCCTTGAACACTGGATTCTAAGAATCTCGCCGTTTGTGAGTGACTAAAGACTTAGTAAGGAGCTGCATCTCGCTGTCGCTCCTGGCGGGAAATCCGTGACGCCTGCGTCGCGAGTGTTTGTCAGTTGGTAGCTGCGACACGTTTGGGACTGTCCGGCCCTGGGGAAACCCTTGGTCGGTGCGGCAGTAGCGAGAGGTGTAATCTTCTGGATAGGATGAACGTCACTGGCAGATAGGCGGATGCGGCTTGCGCGGGAAGAATTCACCGACCCCCTCCATTTTTATGTACTGGTCAAAAAGTTTGATAGTTTTCATCGCTAGAACGCTTTATCTTATTCAGTGTATCCGGAGTTAGAAAAATAAGTTACAATGACTGGACCGCAAAAACTGAAGGCTGAGTGCGCGGTAGGTGTGGAGTAAACCAGTGGGTGACGAACTTCAAAGAAGCTTGCTTCGAGAAGATCAACCACTCCAGCATGTGTCGCTTTTGCGAACTCATGCAGTTGTACGAGAAGCTAGAGGAGAGGGTCTGGTAGCTCGAGTCGTTCAGGTCGGCTGTTGGAGGCGCGCGGTCGCTACCGCGGCGGCGTCCTACACCCCGGAGCTTATTGATAGGATAGCCGCTCTAGAAAGGCGGTCCAGCAGCGGACTGGACAGAGCTCGAGACCACGGAGAAAGGGTAGAGGTGCAAACGGGGGCCGGGGTGCAAAATCGGTGTCGGGAATCGCCAGCGACCCACGTGGAATGCACGGAACCGCGACGCAAGGTGGAGGGAAGGGAGGGCGCAAAGAAGGGGCCGATAGAGAAGGGTAGGAAGGGGCCGATAAAGAAAAAGGGTGGGAAGGGAACTATTGATCGCCCAAAGAAGCCGAAGTATGTAGCTCCCGGTCGGGGTGGGTCGGATGCTGGAAGTTCGGCTGGGTCTACGGGTGGCGACGGGTATCGAAAGGTCTCGGGCAAGAAGGCTGCGAAGCCGAAGCCTGAGACCCCGGTTGTCGCTGTCAGGACCTCCAACCGCTTTAGTCTTTTGTGCGCGAAGGAGGAAGACACCGTTTTGATTGGGAACTCGCAGATCAGGGTCCAGGAGAAGTACTTTTCTGCTGCAAACCGGGACAGGAGGGAGGTAAGGTGCTTACCCGGGCGCGGAACGGCGCACTTAAGGAAGGAGTTAGAGAAACCGTCGGAGGACTGCGATCGTTGTCCACGCTGGTGGCAACGATCTATTCCTCAAAGGCTGTAGGGTAGGTTCGACGGAAGGGATCATCACCGAGATCATGTCTCTTGCGGATGATCTAAAACTTAAGACAGACAGGAGAATGTTGATGGGTATTTTACCGCGGATGAATGCCAGTGACCACGCCCTCAGTAAGGTCATTGGCATCAACGAGAGGGTGCAAGACTTGTGCGTCCCATTGGGCGTGAGGTTTGTTGATCCCTTCGACGCGTTTTCGGGGAGGTGGGACCTTTATCAGAGAGATGGTGTCCACCTCAATGACAAGGGTAAAGGTGTGCTAGGCACGCTGCTCGACCGACACCTATACCGTATGGTGAAGTCAAGCCCGGGGATTGATGACGGGCCCCCACCAGCGGGAGATGATCCTAAGCCGCTGGCTGACGTACCTTCAACTGAAGGGTGCGTCCATGTACAAGTGGGTAACCCTCCTTCCCCGTTGGAGTGGGCTCGGGCTCCTGCGGAAGTTGTCCCCTCGTTGGTGAAGGGCTCTTCAACTCCCGACAGCCCTGGCTGTTCAGGAAACGGATCTTGCTAGGGGTCGGTCTGAATAGGGAAGGCTCCCTCCGTGCAGTGCTTTTTAATGCTTGGCCGATTAGGAATAAGTTTTGCGAGCTATCACCGAGCTATCACCGAGTCCTGGATTCATACTGATTGTAGGGACTACGTTGGGGAGTTCGACATTCCTGGGTATCGAATGTTTCACAAGGACCGCACCCGTGCGGAGGGGGGGGGTACTAATATACGTCAGGGACACGTTGAGTCCGGTTGACTTTCAGTTCCGATCGGAATGGGAGCTGCTTGGCGTCGATTTGAACCTGGGAAGGACGAACTATAGGTTAATCTTGGTGTACAGACCTCCGCATCTCCTCGAGGAGGATACAGCCTTGTACACCGAACTCCGTAGCCTTCGACGGGACAGGGTGTGTGTAGTTTTAGGAGACTTCAACTGTCGCGGCATAAAGTGGAAAGACAGAGCTGCTGATGCCGAAGGGAGGAGGCTAGTTGACTTTGCTGATGAGAACTTCCTGACTCAGTGAGTCAATGGGCCTACACAAGGACACCCGTGTCATCCCCCAGCCAGGCGTCAGGCACGACGGTGCTCGCCTGGATAGTGTTCGGTGTACCGCGACAGACGTTGCCGATAGAATAGACAAACAGCGCGTTTAAGGCTCCTGGGCCAGACCAGTTTCTCCCCAGAGTGTTGCGAGAGGTGCGCGACCAGGTGGCTCCCCACCTGGCTACAGTCTTCAACAAATCGTTGGAGACGGGCCAGGTGCCTGGTGACTGGAGGGAAGCCAATGTGACCCCTATCTTCAAGAAAGGGGATCACGAAAGTCCAGGGAACTATCGTCTCATTAGTCCATTTCGGTTGTAGGTAAATTATTAGAAGGTATAATAGCGGATAGGATCGTTGACCATTTGGATTCCTACAAGCTGCTTGGGAACACCCAACATGGGTTTAGACGGCTTAGGTCGTGTCTCACCAATCTGCTCGAGTTTTTCTACGGCATGTGGAGTGAGTACGATAAGAGTAGGGCGATTGATATACTTTATCTCGACTTTCAGAAAGCCTTTGATAAGGTACCTCACCACCGGCTGATGGCAAAAGTCCGCGCGCTGGGTATCGATGGGGAAGTAGGTAGATGGATTGGAAACTGGCTAATGAATAGGCGGCAGAGGGTTGTAATTAAAGGGACTAGTTCGGGTTGGGCCTCGGTCACTAGCGGGGTTCCTCGGGGTTCCGTTTTGGGGCCACTTGTTTATCATTTACATAAATGATATCGACGCTGGCATAGTCAGTAGGGTCGCCAAATTCGCTGGTGACACCAAGCTTGGGGCCAATATTGGGACACCCGAAGCGATCGAACAACTGCATGCGGACCTACGTAGGATAGGAGAGTGGTCCGAAAAATGGTAAATGCCGTTTAACTTGGGTAAATGCAAGGTCATGTACATTGGCTACGCCAATCCCAAGTCGGACTACTCGATGTTGGGGAGTAATATCGAGGCGACTGATTTGGAAAAGGACTTGGGTGTGCTAATTAGCAGCGACCTTAAGTTTATCAAACAGTGCGTAGAGGTGGAAAAGAAAGCCCAGAAGCTGTTGGGTTATATGAGGAGGCAATTTCGATTTCGGAAGAAGGAGATTGTGCTCTCTCTGTACAATTCTCTGGTTCGGCCGCACCTGGAATATGCTGTGTAGTTCTGGTCGCCCACCCTCAGGAAAGATATTGAGAGGCTGGAGCGAGTGCAGGCGAGGGCCACAAAGTTAATCCCTTCCGTTAGGCATATGGCCCACAATCGACGCTTACACACCCTGAATTTGTTTCGCCGGAAATTCGGAGGCTGCGCGGTCAACTCATCGACGTTTTCAAGCTCTTACACGGGTTCGACGATGTCGATTTTAGAAGCATGTTTATTGTTTAGTTTAAATGATAACTCAACTCGCAACAGTGGTTGGAAATTGGATTTGAAACGGTTTAGCACTAGTGTGTGTGTGAGAATTACTTTACCTATAAGATCTGTGACACGTGGAACATGCTACCTTCATAAATTGTGAACAGTTCCTCTGTAGATCAGTTCAAGAAAAGGTTAGACCGAATCTTGCACACTATTGAGGGTGTATTAATTTTTCCCTGGCACCCGTTGCCATTGGTACCTCCTCGATATGGGTCGCAAGGCCTTTTGAGGTACTTCTTGTCCTTGTAACTCTCTCTCTCTCTCTCTCTCTCTCTCTCTCTCTCTCTCTCTCTCTCTCTCTCTCTCTCTCTCTCTCTCTCTCTCTCTCTCTCTCTCTCTCATATATATATACATATATGCTTTGTGAAATTTCGGAGTGTACACAAGATAATGTGAAATAGTTTTAGAAATGTTGCAAAATACACGCGGCGACAGGTTCGCGCATGTTTTATCACGATACAGAATGATACAGAATGACTTAGGCTAGTGTAGGATTAGGCTAATGAATATTTTCTCTGGTGTTTTTCATACAGTTACTGTACAACGCCACCCCTACGATATTACAGTAATTGAAAAAACATGGAGCCCACGAAAGAGCATATTCGACATGTGATGCTGTATGAGTTCCATAAAGGATCTAACGCTAGTGAATCCGTAAGAAACATTCAAAGAGTTTATGAAAATGATGTGAGCGAATGGACGTGTAGGAGATGGTTTGAGAAGTTCAGAAATGGAGACTTCAGTCTGAAAGATTATCAACGAACAGGACGACCAAATGAGTTAGATGAAGAGTTGCTGAAAGCAACATTGGAGGAAAACCCAACGGTAACTGTAAGAGAACTTGGCCTGCAAATCGGCTTTAGCCATATGACCATTCATCGTCATTTGAAGCTGTTAGGAAAAGTAGTGAAAGTTGGAAAATGGGTTCCGCATGATTTGTCAGAAGCGAATCTTCAACATCGAATCGATATTTGCACATCACTGCATTCTCGGCAACTGCAGGCACCGTTTTTGAATCGGATCGTCACTGGGGATGAAAAATGGGTCCTCTATAATAATATTAAGCGTCGACGTCAGTGGCTTAGCCGTGAAACAAAGCCTGAACCTCAGCCATGGAATGGACCCCATCCAAAGAAAATTTTGCTATGCGTTTGGTGGGATATGCGAGGAATTATTCACTTTGAGCTTCTGCCAGATAACCAAACAATCCCAGCTGAAGTCTACTGCCAACAACTCCAACGATTGAAGATGGCATTACAAGAAAAACGTCCCGCATTAATTAATTGCAGAGGTGTTCTATTCCACCAGGATAACGCGCGCCCTCACACTGCTCGAATCACCACTGCCCAATTGGAGGCATTTGGGTGGAAAAAAATGCCTCATCCACCTTATTCTCCCGACATCGCACCTTCAGACTATCATTTATTCAGAAGTCTGCAAACCACCAAGATGGACAAAAGTTGCAATCCAGGGAAGCTATCGAAAACAAAGTGATCGCTTTTTTTAACTCGAAACCAAGGGATTTCTTCGAACGTGGCATAAAAAAAAACTTTCTACGGGTGGGAGGAGGTTACAGAAAAAGAAGGGAGTTATATTGATGATTAATTTGTCATTATAAGTCATTTAATTTTTGTTCTGAATGAATGAACTAAAAAATCGAGCAGAATATATGTTACAACCTTATATATGTAGATTTTTTAACATCTGTTTAGGTATATATATATATATATATATATCAGTGATGTAGGTCTCGAGATCGGTCTCGGTCTCGAGACCGATCTCGAGACCCAATTTGCAGATCTCGATCTCGATCTCGGTCTCCGCTATTTAGATCTCGGTCTCGATCTCGGTCTCGACAGACGCGGTCTCGGTTTTTCTCCCCGAGACCTTTCGAGACCTCTCGAGACCGTAATGAAAAATACATGTTATTGGCATACTCATGATGGTGGCTTGGTTGAACAGACACTTCAGAATGTTTATGAAAGTTTGTAAAAGTAAGGGACTCTAGGTATTCACTAATCAGTCACCCTGTTTTGAGTGCCACGTTTGTCTTGCGGGAGAGTGTGGGTCTGGATTTTTTTAGGTTAGCGCTACAAAAAAATGCCTTAGTGATCCTCAATAAAGACGTTTATCTAGGAAAAATGTGTGATCTTTTGAATGATGCGGACACTTACGTGAAATTAAGGAACAATCCCCTTGAAACGGTGAACAGTGCATTTAACAAGAAAATTAAACAACTTTTGAAGGGTAATGAAATATTACTTAAACAGTTTTTGAGTACTTCACCGTCATTACCCTATATGTATGGCCTGATTAAAACTCATAAGCCAAATAATCCTGCAAGGCCTATTGTTAGTTCTATAGGATCTACCTCATATAAGCTATCCAAATGGCTTGTCTCCATTCTTAATCCTCTCCTCGGCACAATTTCACAATCACACATAAATACTAATGTAGACCTTGTGGAAAAATTAAATAGTATCAGTGTCAATTATAATTTTAGATTGGTAAGCTTTGATGTTACCGCTTTATTTACAAGAGTCCCGGTAGAGGATCTATTAGTGTTTCTTTCGGAAGAATTGGTTAAGCATAAATTGCCATTACCTGTGGCTACAATTATAGAATTAATTAAGCTGTGCATAGTAGACTCAAAATTTGTGTTCAATAATGAATATTTTAGGCAGAAATTTGGTATGGCGATGGGAAACCCTCTCCCCCCCATTTTGAGTAACGTATATATGGAGTTTTTTGAAAGTAAGTTATTAAGGAAGATTCTGCCAAATTATGTTCCATGGTTTAGATATGTAGATGATGTTCTTTGGCCAGTGACTTTAAATCTCAATGAATTCTTACCCAAACTTAATAATTTAACTCCCTCTATCAATTTTACAGTTGAAATAGAAAAAGATTCTTCGATCCCTTTTTCAGATGTTTTAATATATAGGTCCGGAAAAAAGTTTAAGTACAATATTTACAGAAAACCCACTAATAATTGTTCATATATACATTATTATTCTGATCACCACATTAATGTAAAACGATCCGTTCTTTCTACTTTGTTCCTAAGAGGCCTACGAATTTGTAGCCCAGAGTTCATTGACGACGAAATTAGTAAAATATACAAAATTGCTTTTGATTTAAAATACCCAAAGAACTGCATAGATAAGTCCTTAAAAATGGCAAAGAAAACCTTCTACGAAGTAAAGGATAAGATTCCTTATAACACAAAAATGTTTTAGTGTTACCATACAGAGAAAATTTCCTGATCTGCCGAATCTGCTGAGGACTTTTAACGTAAATATTGCGTTCAAAAATTTAGATGTAATTTAGAATTCATTGATTAAGAACTCCCCTTTAAGTGAACAGGGTTGTGTATATAAAATCCCTTGCACAATATGTAATAAATTTTACATTGGCCAAACTGGTAAGACCCTTGAGTTACGTATTAAACAGCATCAATACAGTATAAGAAGTGGCCAGGAATCTAACGCCATTTTCATTCACGTAAGAGATACTAATCATCCCATTGACTGGAAAAATGCGTCCAAATTAAGGTTTAGTAAATCTATTGTTAGCAGAAATATACTGGAATCAAGTGTGATCAAGAATAATGCGGACTTGGTCCTTGATATTAGCCCTGGGTTGTATAAATTAGACTCGTGCATTGTTAGAAAGGTGGCGAAGGGCCTATTGTTTTCTTGACTGGTTAAATGAATAAATATTATTTTAAGAACTATTAACATTCTTATGTGTCTATTTTAATTGTAATGTTTCTTTCGTGTATAATCTTTGGTTGCTGGGTGGTTTATTGGACTTTTCAACTGGTTTGCTTTTGGGAAAACAATTTTTCCAGACTGTTTGTAGAAATTTTGTAATATTCTGTAAGACGATGGCACCATTACCTTTGTTTTCATTAAATTCTTGCCACTTAATTTCCTGCTTTAATTAAATATTAGTGTTAATAACCATTATAATAATTTTTGTTTTCTGTACTGTTTTTTGTCTAATTTCATGTATATAGTTCTTTTATATTTAGTAATTTAGCAGCCTACAGATTATGTTATCTATGTTATCTATTTGTTTTCAGTAAATTCTTGCCACTTAATTGCTTGCTTTAATTAAATATTTTTGTTAATAACCATTATAATAATTTTTGTTCTCTGTTTTGGTTTTTTGTCTAATTTCATCTATATAGTTCTTTTATATTTAGTAATTTAGCAGCCTACAGATTATGTTATCAATTGAAAAAATCTTTAGAGGGTTTTACGGCCTTTAATTTGAGGTGCCGATTGTGAATTTTTTGCTTGTTATTTAACTCATTTACTTTGTAATCTCCGTCTATTTTCTTTTTCTCCTTGATAATGTGAATATATCATGAAAGCGCTCGGACTTCGTGTTTCCTTTTCCCTGTGGTTGTGCTTGCTTATTAATAAGATCACGTGTTGTTCTGTGATTTTAGTGCATAATATATATATATATATATATATATATTATATATATATATATATATAGGGTGAGTCAAAAGTAGCGCCCGATTTCTGTTTTTTCGGCTGTCAGATTCTTTCTGGGAAGTCATGTTGTTAATAATTGTCTTGCGATTATTAATTTTCTTAGTTTATTATTTTTGTTTTTGTTTTGCAGGTTATTGCTGAGAGTTTGGAAAGTTACTGAATTTGCACCAAATTGAACCATGAATTACCTTTCAATGAATCAACGCATTGCGGCCGTGAAACATTACTACAAATGTAATGAACAACCAACGATGGCGGCACGCCGTTTGTCACAGGAATTCGATATTAACCCACCCCAGGGAGAAACATACGATTGATTGTCGAGAAATTTGAAGCAACAAGGTCGGTAGCCACTGCAAAGAAGTCCGGTCGTCCGAAAACGGCAACGAATGTAGCTAAGGCTGAAGAAGCATCAGGAGACTGGAACAAAGTCCGCAAAAGTCAACTCGCCGTTTATCTGCAGAGTTGGAAGTGAGCCAATCAAGTGTTATCCGTATCCTTCACCAGAAAAAATGGAAACTTACATTCCACGCTTACTGCATGCCCTTCATGATGGAGATGACCGCCGTCTTCAATTTTGCGAAGAGTTCTTAGCTAAACTTGACGAAGAGGACACAATGCTAGACAACATCTGGTGGTCAGATGAGGCATGTTTTAAGCTTAACGGCACAATTAACAGACACAATTGTGTCTACTGGGCTGCGGAGAACTCAAGAGTGACAGTTGAGAAGGAGGTAAATTACCTGGCGTGACAGTTTGGGCAGCCATATCTCCATTAGGGATAATTGGACCCTTTTTCTTTGAGGGATCTGTCACTGCAGAAATTTACCTGGATATGCTGCAAACCTTCTTTTGGCCCAGGGTACAAGATCAGGACTGTTATTTCCAGCAAGATGGAGCTCCACCTCATTATGGACGTCATGTTCGTCAGTGGCTTGATGAAACTTTCCCGGAAAGTGGATCGGCCGCCGCGGTCCGATCGAGTGGCCGGCACGCTCCCCAGACCTTACACCTCCAGATTTCTTTCTTTGGGGGCTCATGAAAGACCTTGTTTATCGTGAAAAGCCTCGTACCATTCAGGAATTGAAGGCTCAAATCACTGCAAAGTTTGAGGAAATTGATATCGAACTCTGCAGGCGTGTGTGCCAATCTGTGCCTGCTCGGCTGCAATTGTGCATCGATCACGAGGGAGGGCACTTTGAAAATTGCAAGTAAACAGCTTGGTACAGTTCCGTAATAATTTTCCCCCGAATAAATGGTTAGATAAACATGTCATTCATTTATTTCTACCTTCTTGTACACTGTAATACAAATGGAAAACAAACAATCAACTGACAGAAATCGGGCGCTACTTTTGACTCACCCGTATGTATATATATATATATATATATATATATATATATATATATATATATATATACAGGGTGTCCGAGAATTATCTGTACAATTTTGGCTGTTATTAAAAGTCAACCATGAAGTGTGAAGTGTAGAAATTCCAGTGTTGTCCCATTTTACAGAGAATCTCATTAAGTTTTTTCTGATACCAAGTTTTGACAAGTTTTTTAGAAATTCCAGTGTGTCCGAACATTATCTGTACAATTTCATCTTTAATAAAATTCTTGATAACACACGTAAAATTCTTAAACAAGATTATTTAGAATCTGTATTTTCAAAAGTTTCTTTTATTAAAGTAACGTTGTTACAAACATTCGATATGTGCACCATTAGTGATTCGCAAAACATCCAATCGATACTCCAAATGTTGCCATTACGCTGCAGCATATCCACATCAATTCGCTCAATAGCAGCTGTGATTCTTGCTTTTAAATCATCAATGTCTGTCACCCACGTACATTTCTAAAAAACTTGTCAAAACGTGGTATCAGAAAAAACTTAATGAGATTCTCTGTAAAATGGGACAAACCGGAATTTCTACACTTCATGGTTGACTTTTAATAACAGCCAAAAATTGTACAGATAATTCTCGGACACCCGGTATATATATATATTTATTTATTTATTTTATTATATTTATTTATTTATTTATTTATTTATTTCTCTGTCTAACTTTTTATCGTGCTCTCTTTCTATTTGTCTATCCACCTATCTACCCCTTTATCAATCTACTTTTGCAACCGCTCTTTTCTTTCGCCCTTCAATGAAAACCAAGTTCTTAAACTTTGGAAAAAAATCGCCGTCATTAAATTTTCTTTTCATATTTTAAAATTTCAGAACATGCTTTGACTCTAGAGAGAAAGAGATTATCGAAGGCATTTTTCTGCTAACATTGACTCGTGTCGGTAATACCGTTGTGAAAAGGATTATTAACGTCTTCTCCATCATCAGTTTATTACTTCCATTATTAAACGAAGTACGTGTAAAAGTGAAGTATATTCAGCTAAGCTTCATGAAATTGCTGAAGTTCACTTTTAGATGGAAGAGCACATTTAATAAGTAATAAAGAAGAAGCTATATGTAATAATGTAGATGAAGCTCCATGACACGCAAAATTTGGTGTAATAGATGCACAGTGAGTGAGCTGAGTAAAGATAGTTCACAGGTGCAACAATCTTTAGAACTAATATTTGCTATATGTATTAAAAAAAAAAAAAAAAAAAAAAAAAAAAAAATATATATATATATTATATATATATATATATATATATATATATGAAACATCTCTTTAATTTCTATATATTTTAGTTAGAGGATTAGTCGTACTTATAATCCCAAAACTACAGTGTATAGACTATTTTGGATATATAAGTTTTGTATATTGTTATACGTATCACAGGAATTGCATACAATTTTGTTTACAATGAAGGTAATCATATTAAAACTGATTATTTTCATTTTGATTCACTATTCACTGTTATGAACTACTTGGTTGTCTGGGGCTCCAAATCAAGCTCAAATCAACCAGTTCGTACAATGTTTACAAATGAAAAACGCACTAAATGGTTCCTTTAATTCAAATTGCTGGTACAGGTTTTGACATTATTTGAGCGTTGGTCCTTAAAGCAGTTATGCGATAAATCTTTTAAAAATAATTATATATATATATATATATATATATATATATATATATATATATATATATTAATTATATATATATATATTTATTAGGGTGGTCCTTAAAATTCAAAGTTGGGAAGTTTCAGCTCCCACCCCCGGAAATCATTCGAATGGTTGAGAAAACTCTCTAGTTGAATTTTTTATTAAATCGGACAACGTTTACCCCTCCCTCATCGACCTTGAACTTTTACCCCCGGAGTTGTTGCCCGGTTGCAGTTGTTGCCGTTGTTGCCCGGTTAGCGATCCTGGGTCTGTAGGGTTCGCTTCCGAGAGTCCGGAAACTGGCAGCGGTGGCGAGCGACGACTTGCAGGAGGAATTGGAGTTGCTCCTCGTCGTGGGTCAGCGTCCGGTTGTACTCTTGGACGAGGGCAACTCCTCGCTCGGCATGGTCGTTGATTACGGCGAGCCCTCCCACACGTGCCGCCGCTGTCTTGAAGTCTTCCCGCTTCGGCCAGGTCTCCGGGTCGACCTCGAGGAAGCCGTCCTCCAGTCGAAGTTTCTCGAAGAAACCTCGTGTGTTGGACGACGCCAGGTCTTCCAACTGAAGCCCGGCGAGTACTCGGTTTGGCAGCGTGGGCCGCTTCGCCGGGGACTCCTCACCGACCCGGTCGTGGAGAGAGGCGATGATCTTCCTCTTCTGATCGACGGCGATCCCCGGATCGAACAGCGCCAGCGCCACCAGCTCCTCCGACAGGTACCAGAGGTGGTTCTGGAACTTGGTCAGCGCCGCCTTGGCCACCGCAGGGTTGATGTCAGAGTAGGCCAGCAGGTCCTTGAGGAGGGCGAAGTCATTTCGGGGGGCAGTTGCGGCGATCGGAGCCTCCGTCCACGCCTTGGCGTAGACCCGACAGACGAAGATGCAGATGCTCCGGAGGCCACTCTCCTCCCTCGCCGTGAGTTTGAACTGCTGTCGGAACATCCAGACCTTCAAGGCGTAGATTGCCTTCGCCATCCAGCGGGCGTGGTGAATCGGCCCGGGAGCTCGGAAACGCACTCCTCGCGGGGGTACGTGAACGACGAAGAGGAGGGTGAGCTCGAGCAGCTCACGGTAATCGTCGCGCAGGTCCTTGCGCTCGACTATCGCCTTCTCAAACCACTCCGTGTCGACAGTGATGAGCAGAGGAGCGACATCGGGGTGCGCAGCGCCGGACTCGTACTGGCTTCTGTCCAGGAAATCCCAGCGCTCCTGAAAACGCTTGAAGAGGGTCACGTCAGGACCGGACGTGGGGCCCATCACAGCCGTGAACGCCGCACCGAGGAGGAGCTCCAGCACATGATGGCGGCACGCGAAGTAGAGCAAGTCTTTCGCGAGGTGTTACTCGATGAGGACGCACGCTCCGTTGTTCCGGCCGGTGTTCGAGGCGGTGGTATCGAATGACAAGCCACTCACTTGCTCAGTGAGCTCCCACTCCTCCAACGCGTTGAGGACGGCCTTGGCCATCTCAGAGCCCGTTCCACTCGGCAGCTTCGGGACGCCCAGGAGCTGCACCGCGCCGTTACCGGAGACCAAGATGGGAAGCCGATCGACTTGCTCCTTGCTCGTCAAGTCCTGCATGAGCTTGCCGTCCCAGTGAACGACAAGATTGCCGGCCCTCAGCTCTTCCTTGAGCGCCACGTTGAGCCTGGAGCGGTGCCTGCGCCGGTGTCGGCGGATGGAGCTGCGGTTGATACTGAGCTCTGCGACGTCGTGCCCAAGCGACCGGGCAACCTCTGTCAGGACGTAGACAGCTCCTCGGTCGGTCACCTTCGTGCGATCCAGCGACGACGCCACAGCCGCCGAAACGATGTTCGTCGTGCCCCGCCTGGAGCGCTTCGGAGCCCAAGGGCTCCCTTCTTCTCCATGGTCGTCGCTCTCCGCTGCGCTTGCGGCACCACTGGAAGAGGACGAAGACCACTCGAGCTCCACTCGGGCCGTAGATGTCGTCGCTTCTTCCTCGGCTCGCTGCCTCCGTCGGTCTTCTTCCCCTTGGCGTTGAGATGCGCGGGCATCGACAGCGGCTAGCGTCGAGTCGACGGACCCCAGCTTGCCGCGCCGACGGGGTTCGCGCTGAGCGAGGAGGAACGCCTTGTCCTCCTCGTTCTTGAGCAGCTCCATGGCGTTAGCGGCAGCGACGTCGAACAGGTTCATCATCCGCTCGCTGAATCGTCCTCCCGCTTCGCTTGAGCGCCAGCTCGCCCTTGTTCCTCTTTACATCGTTGAACTCCTTGTGGAGCTTCTCAATCTTGGTGACGATGTGGTCCTTCCGGCGGAGGGGGATTCGCGCCTTGGACCACACCTCGGTGACGAGCTCGACGACCTGGTTGGCGGCCTCTCGAAGTGACTTCTTCTGGACGTCGATCCTGTAGACCGTCAGGGCCAAGACCTCTTTTTGCGAAGGAAGTTGCGACCCGGCGATCGATTCCTGCGGGGCAATCAGGTAGCGCAGCTTCGCTGCCATGATCCAGGTTATCTACTTAAAGGTTGAAGGAGTTATTCACTATTCAGTTTAAATTATAATCATTAGAATTTACAGTTTTACACACATTAGTTATCCAACCACTGACGGGTAGCTTGACTTATGGTTAAAGGAGTTATTCAGTTTAAATTATAATCATTAGAATTTACAGTTTTACACACATTAGTTATCCAACCACTGACGGGTAGCTTGACTTATGGTTAAAGGAGTTATTCAGTTTAAATTATAATCATTAGAATTTACAGTTTTACACACATTAGTTATCCAACCACTGAAAATCTGGAAAGAATGAAAAAACAAACATTACAAATTATGTAACATTTACTTGAAAGTCAAAAAATTAGCTTAATGGTAATGCTCAATAAGGGAGGGGTAAACGTTGTCCGATTAAAAAAATAAATCACCTCGAGAGTTTTCTCGACCATTCGAACGATTTCCGCGGGTGGGAGCTGAAAAATGTTCAACTTGAAATTTCACCCCCTAAGCAAGAACCACCCTAATATATATATATATATATATATATATATATATATATAATATAATAATATATATAATATATATATAATATATATATATATATATATATAGGGCGTCCCAAAAAATGTATACACACTTTAACAGCTGATACCTCAATTGATGTTTCTTTCTTTCCAAGTTAAACCCATTAGAATTAATAATGACAGTCAGACTAAGCTTTGAACAAAGGAAATTCATTCTAAAATGCTACTGAAAGTGTGAAAACGCAGTTGAAATGCAAAGACAGTTTAGGAGGGAGTTTCAAACAGATCCACCAACGCGACTTACCATCACTCGAATTAGAGATAAGTTTGAAGCCGATGGAACTGTTCAGAATGTCCACAAGAAGCGTTCCGGAAGACCACGGACATCGACAAGCCCCACAAAGCAAGAAAGAGTACTGGAAACGTATCACCAAAGTCCAAGAAAATCTGTGCGGCAAGCGAGTCGTGAGGTAGGAATTTCAGAATCGTCTGTCCAACGCATTTTGAAGCGCTGTCAATGGAAAAGTTACATTCCAAGATTAGTCCATGCTATTAATGAAGATGATCCGGACCGAAGAGTGGAGTATTGCGAGTGGTACTTGGCACGATGTGGATGTGGATTGGACGAAGGGGTTTCGTAGAATACCCTCCGCGTTCACCAGACCTCACACCACTAGACTTTTTTTTATGGGGATACTTAAAAGACATAGTCTACGCTATAAAACCTGCAACAGTCGCTGAATTGAGAGCAGCCATTGAACGAGAATGCACACAAATACCAAACGAAATGTTTCGTGATGTTGCGATTCCATTGCTTCGCGTTATCAGCAGTGCCTGGACCAGAACGGACGTCAGTTTCAAAACAGGCGTTGACAAAACAATTAAATAATGTCTGTAGATTCTATTACATTTTGAAAATGAAATGTATTTTAATAAACACTGCCTTTATAAGTATTTAAAGTGTGTATAAATTTTTTTGGGACGCCCTGTATATATTATATATATAAATATATAAAAGGTGATCCAGAGAAATGGGACCCAAAAGAAACCCCTGTAACTCTTAAAGTATAAGTCCTTTTATAAAATCATACGCATCATTCGAAAGAGGATAGTTACGAGTTTGTACAGGATTGTATAGGTTTTGACAATACAAGACAAGATAAGATACAAAACAAAATAAAAGTGTTAGTTAAAACTAACCCTTCAAGATGACTGCATGGACTGTGGAACAGCTGCGTTTCATAACTGAGCAATATTATGAGCATGGAAGAAGTGTAGTTTCAGCTCAAAGATCTTTCAAGACAAATTTTCAGATGTCAAAATCACCTTCTAAGAAAGTAATCCGTCGGTGTGTCAGAAATTTTTCCCTAACTGGCAGCATTGGAAAAAGAAAACCAACTGGAAGAGTGCGCACAGCAAGGATAGACGAGATCATTAACAGAACTCATGAAATTGTACAGGATAATCCTAACATAAGCATCAGACGTGCTTCTCAGCTGTTAGGAGTTGGATATGGAACAACAACACACCGTATATTCAAGCAAAATTTAATGCTCTTTCCATATAAAATTCAAAGTGCAACAACTACACGATGGAGATTTCGCACGAAGACGACAATTCTGTCAATGGATCCAACAGAAGGTAAATGACACCACCAATTTTCTAGCAACTTTGATTATGTCAGACGAAGCCCATTTTCACTTGAATGGAACTGTAAACAAACAAAATTGTCGCTTCTGGGCAACAGAAAATCCATTGAATATTACCGAAGTCCCGTTGCATAGTCAGCGTGTAACTGTTTGGTGTGGTCTTACTGCATCTCAGATCATAGGGCCGTACTTTTTCGAGGATTCCACCGGAAACACGGTCACTGTAAATGGTGATCGCTACGAAAAAATGTTGACCGATTTCCTTATTCCTAAATTAAGAGATCTTTGTCTAGAAAACCACTGGTTCCAACAAGACGGAGCTACCTGCCATACCACGAGGAACTGCATGGCAGTTTTGCGTCAAACGTTTCCAGGCGAGTTAATCTCAAGATTTGGAGACGTTGAATGGCCCGCAAGGTCTCCGGATTTTTCTCCCTTAGATTATTATCTCTGGGATATTTAAAGAGTAGGGTCTACAGAAATAACCCAACGACCTTGCAAGAATTGAAGGCCGCCATCACAAATGAGATACAGGCCATACCACCGCACACTCTTGCAAAAGTGATGCAGAACTTACAAGCGAGAACACTGGAATGCTTGGCAACTAATGGAGCACATTTGAAAGGAGTCATTTTAAAAATAAATATTTCATAATAAACTTGTAACTCTACTCTTTCGAATGATATATAGTTTTTATGAAAGGAATTAAATATTAAGAATATTTGGCTTTTTTTTATGGGTCCCATTTATCTGGATCACCCAGTATATATGTATATATATATATATATATATATATATATATATATATATATATATATATATATCAGAATAAAATGAATTCGGCTCAAAAATTAAACTTGAAAGGAAAGTTTTTAGGTAAGATGGACTCAGGGCGTTGACTTCCGACGCGAGTACGAACCCCCTTCCGGCTGCACGCTTTACTTCAGTTTTATATATATATATATATATATTATATATATAAAGGCGTATAATCGTTATTACATTAAATGCATTTATTGCGATAATATGTAAATTTTGGCACGTGTTTATTACAGTCTGAGAATGCATAATGCATTCTCAGATGAAAGTAATTCAGTTAATTTTGAATTTTGAATAATGCAAGGAAGCATAAACTAATATTTACAGACTCGTTCATAATATTTAGTGATGTAGAAATTTCTACACACACACACACACTATATATATATATATATATATATTATATAATATATATATATATATATACAGGGTGTCCCATAAGTCCGGCATCATAGGAAAAATAATAAAAAAGGCAAAACAAAAGCTTTTATTTACAGAATGTGCTCAGTATGTCGACCATTGTTTTCAATACACAAATTCAGACGTGATACCCAGTCAGCAAGCACACGGTGAATGATGTCAGGAGTAATGGTGTTACATGCCCCAATAATGCGCTGCCGCAAATGTTCAACACTCCTAATTTTCTCTGCGTATACCAGCGCTTTCAAGTGGCCCTAGAGAGAAAAATCTAGTGGCGTGAGATCCGGGCTTCTAGCTGGCCATTCCACAGGCCCTCGACGTCCTATCCAATGACCAGGGAATTGTTGGTACAGGTATTCCCTTACTTGGGTGCTGTAATGTGTAGGAGCGCCGTCTTGCTGGAACCATGTTGGGAAATTTCCTTCTTCGTTCGAGACACTGGGAAATGCTTCTTCCTTGAGCGTACGTAGGTAGGTGCCCCCAGTGACATGTTCATCGAAAAAGAGGGGGCCTATGATGCGATCCTTCCAAATGCCACACCATACCATCACCCGAGATGCACCTTGTTCCTTTGAAGAGGTATACCAGTGAGGGTTGTTTTGAGACCAGTAGCGGGTGTTCTGTCGATTTACCTCACCATTTCCATAAAAAACAGCCTCGTCACTGAACAGAATGGTGGACGGGAAATTGGCATCCCGAGCATAAATTATGGTTTGTAGAAATAGAAAAATATGAATTTCTCCTATGATGCCGGACTTATGGGACACCCTATATATATATATATACACACTAGGGGCACTCAATATATTTTGCCCCACCCTTTTTTTCTAAGCTAAATAATAGGTCATGAGGTTGAAATGTCTTTTGGGCCGTCAGTTTGAACTTTCTGCACTTCACATAACCGGATTTTTTCCAGTTTGAACCTCCCCTCCTTGTATAAAACCGATGGTTAACGCAGTTTCGAAAATGGCGTCTGACAGTGATGTGCGTCGTAAACAGAGAGCTGTTATCGAGTTCTTAACCGCAGAGAAGTAAACAGTTGGAAATATTCACAAACGTCTACAAAACATTCACGGAGATGCTGTTGTTGATCGAAGCACAGTTGGACGCTGGTCTAAACGTGTGAGATTATCGGAGAGAGGGAAAGCCAGCCTCGATGATGAGCCACGCAGAGGTCGCCCTGCATCAACTGTGACATCTCACACTGTGGAACGTGCTAACAGCATCATTCGATCAAATCGGCGCGTCACATACAACGAGCTATCACTGGAGCTAGGAATTAGTGAAGGAAGTGTGAATACGATAATTCAGCAACTGGGATACTCAAAAGTGTGTTCACGGTTTGTTCCTCGCCAACTGACAAGATCACAAAGCCCAAAGAAAAGAAATTGCTTCTGAGTCGTTGGTTCGATACGAGACAGAAGGGGATGGCTTCCTTTGATGAATTGTGACTGGGTATGAGACATGGGTACACCACTTTGAACCTGAAACAAAACGCCAATCCATGGAGTGGCATCACGCAGACTCCCCACGCAAGAAAAAGTTCAAAATGGCTCCCTCTGCAGGAAAGGATATGGCCACCATCTTCTGGGACATGAAAGGAGTGATTCTGGTGGACATTTTGAAGAAAGGACAAACAATCAACTCAAAGACATATATTGCTACCCTACAGAGACTCCAGAGACGTATAAAGCGAGTTCGACTGGAGAGAAAACTGGAAGACGCCCTTCTTTTGCACGATAACGCAAGCCCACACAACAGTTTGCAAACAAGAGAGGCCATCACAAAAGTGCGCTTGACTGTGTTACCCCACCCTCCATACAGCCCGGATCTGGCATCTTCAGACTTCCATTTGTTTGGGCCAATGAAGGATGCTATTCGTGGAAGAAAGTTTCAGAGTGACGATGAGGTTGCTGAGGAGGTTAAGAGCAGTGGTGGGCACCGTTAACCAAAAAGTTAACTTCGTTAACCGCTAATCCGTTAACCAAAAAGTTAACTTCGTTAACCGTTAATCCGTTAATTCGTTGAACATGTAATGGAAGTTACCGATAAACCGTTAACTTTTATTATAAAAAAAATGAAAAACAATATATATATAATTTAATTTTCCCTCTTCTTCTCGTTCTCCATTTTGTCCATGAGATGCATGTTGCCCTTCATGAAAATTAGCATATCAAAGTTTTCATCAGACAGGGATGATCTCTTGGCCCTCAGGATGTCCTTGCCCATAGAGAACAAACGCTCCACTGAAGCACTGGAGGGGATGGCTGTGTTGAACTTGATGAACAAGTCCACCAACACTTGCTCACCCAAGAAGGCAGCATCTGTCAGCAAGTCCTTGGAGTTGGTCTCCAGCCAGGTCTTGACCAAGTTCTGGGCCTTGCCCTTGAGTGACCTGTGGCTTCTGCTGCTCTCTTTTGTCTGGATGACAGCACTGAAGAAGTCATCCTCCTCCTCCTCCTCGTTGTTGCTGCCCACTTCGTTGGACTGCTGCTTCATGGCCTCCTCGACTGTACCCTCCATGCTTTTCCTCACCCTGGCGACCTTGGTGTTGTCATACTTGTCCAACCAGATGAGGCGAAACCTGGGATGGAAGGCAGCAGCCAGCTGGCATTCGTCATCTCCAGGAGGGGCCCAAACCTTTTGTCGATGCCTGCCAAAAGTGCGTCGACCAAGGCGCTGCAGTAGACGAGGCCCTTGGACTTCAAGTCCTTAAGCCTGAAGATTGTCGCAGCAACTGTTGGCAGCAGAGTCCCAAGGTAGGCTTGTTCCTCCCCCTGGATCTTGTTTATTTATGAATTTTTTGGGTTAACGGACTTGAGTTAACGGAAGTTAAATGTAACGGAAGTTAATTAGTCCGATAATGATTTTCAAAGTTAACTTAAAAGTTAAATCGTTAACGAAAAAGTTAACTTCGTTAATTAACGATTAACGGATTAACGGTTTGTGCCCAGCTTTGGTTAAGAGGTGGCTCGAGTGGAACCCAGCAGACTTTTACCAGCAAGGAATAAAGACCTTTGTTTTGAATTGGAGGAAAGCCGTAGAAAAGGATGGAGACTATGTGGAAAAATAAAAATTTGTAAAAAGGTATGTAACTACTTGTGTACACAATTTCTGGAACTTACAAGGAAACTTGGAAAGAAAAAAAAAGATGGGGCAAAATATATTGAGTGGCCCTCTCGTGTGTGTGTATATATATATATATATATATATATATATATATATATATGAAGGTTTTTCTTTATAAATTTCTTTTCTTTGTAACCATTGCAACGTGTGTGTGTGTGACATTTGCTATAAAACGTGGTTCTGCTAGATCTGAAAGAACCTTTGCCCGCTGTCTGGCACAGCATCATCAGCAAAACTCTACCGAAGACTTCCTCAGTAGCCATCAGCACAAATTTTTATAGGTTAGGAACATGACGATTTTGAGGCGTCAGTGACCAAGCAGATGTTTTTAAGCCTTTACTGCACAGAGGTCTTTTCCGAGGCTGAATAAAATCGTCTGACATTAGCCAGAACAAAATAAGTAAAGTTAACACTGTGCGCTAGCAGTCAGTTTAGTGTCTTTTCCTCGCTTGGTTTTATAACTTTGGTTGACCTTGGTTTGGCTTCCGCCCGAATTGTTCATTCTGACGAAGGTCAAGCTGGTCACTCCACCTTAGAACTACAATTTAACGTGGAATCCGAACCACGTCCCACCACGGGTGGTCAGAAATTACAAAGTCGTCGCCCGGACTTAATCTCACGACCTCCCGTTCAACAGCCCAGCGTCTTAACCACTAGGCTACCCAGGGTACCCATTTATCTACCAACCATTTTTTTTTATCGTGTGGAAGGATGAACAGCTGGGTTTTACTGCGCGCTGCCTGCCGTCACCGGGTCTCGATTCCCGGGCCGATGAATTCGTAGTCAGCGATGCTAACCACTACACCAATGAGGCGCATATATATATATATATATATATATATATATATATATATATAGATATAGAGAGAGAGAGAGAGAGAGAGAGAGAGAGAGAGAGAGAGAGAGAGAGAGAGAGATAGAATATTCGCACTGTCGATCATTGCACATTTTATATGCATATGAGTTTAATAGTTGGCAAAGTGTCTCTTTGCCTCGTGCAAGACTAATATAATTGGTTGCATTTGGTTTATTCGTTTTGCAATTTTGGGTATTGAATTTCATTCCTGTCGCAAAATTTGTTTACATTAATGTTTTTCAATTTTTTGTTTTTTCAGTGATTGGTCATAGATATTCGAGACACGTTTCAATTGGATTCATATGCTGTAAGGTGATGGTTATGGTAAAATTTAGATAATTGACTACAGTCAAGGAGTCAGTCACTTCTGAAAGATTTTGATGAACTGGGAAGTTGTTATGCCTGTTTACATTTTCTTCGCACACTTCCCTCGTGTCCAAATTGCATCCGAAACCTTGACAGACGCTACGCTGTTTGTGATGGCTTGTCGGTGTTTAATTGAGCTGGACGCCGCCATACAGAGCCAGCTATATACGCGTGTAAGCAATGATTTTCTGTCTTTCTTCTAAACATTTGCTGCAGTATAAGGGTGATTTTTTTCACGCTGACGTTTTAACAGCACAAAGTGTGCTTTCTTGAAGGTTTTGAGGATCCAAGAATTTCAGGATTGCTTTCTTTTCAATGCGCACAATTAGTGCGCTCAGTTGTCAGTGGAATGTTCGTCGTCATGTCTTTTGGATATTAAATCCTTCCAACATCCCCTTTCGCTAATTATCTCCCGCTTTTGGAATCGATAATTTCCTCGAACTTCCCTAATTGGCCTCAGTAAGTGTAGTAATATGGTGATATTTGAGGAGAGAGAGGTGGGATAATGGGGGAGGGGAAAGGGGGAGTGCCAAGGGGGAGGGAGAATGCCAGTTGAATATAGAATATAGTTGCCTAACGTAACCTAATCTAACCTGAAAAATGAATAAAAATAAAATAAAATATAACCTAACCTAACCTGAACTTAAAAAATAAATAAATGAAAATATAACCTAACGTAACCTAACCTAAACTGAATAAATAAATAAAAATTATAACCTAACCTAGCCTAGCCTAGCCTAAACTGAAAAAATAAATAAGTTAAAAAAATATATATGTGACGTCATACTAGGAATTTTAGCAGTCACCATTTTAAAAGCTAACAAGTAAATAATTGAGAGTATAAAGGTTTCGAATGTACCTGCTGTGATGCAGCACGCCGAGACATTCCTACAATAAATATAGAGTATAGTGACCACCGGCAGCACTGTCTTACCTATAACATTGATATTATTAACAATAAGAAAAAATACATGCGCTTCTGTGTACCCGTTACCACCGGACGCGACTGCGCCCACAAGCCAACCTGGTTGGCCAGTTGCAACCAGGTGACATATACACACCCACAACAGCAGTGTTTACGAAAAAAACATCGCATACATAGACATAATTTAAAAATGAGTGAGGAGTAAATAGAAACACAATTGCATACAATATTTATTAACATGTCAAGACATTATGTTTTTATTAATATAGTAAACTCACAATTAATGGTGGAAATAATTGCATTCTCATTTCTTTGTATAATACATCCAATTCCTTTTAGAAATTAAACCCCGTTTTATGTATGAGGTATTCTATACTCAATATACAGAGCCTTAACCTCTTAACGACCGAAGTTTTTGTATGGTTAAGTTATGAGTGCGTGTATGGGAAACGGTACATATTCGACCCAGTGGTCCAAAAGAGGTTAAGGTCGCTTAGGTTTATTTTGTTCCTACTTTACAACTGGGCGTAACATCTTCATAATTCTTAATCTTTGAGTATATACAATCAAAAGCCTGCTCGAGTAAGCGGTTGGTTATTGCAATATTATCATGAAAAGTTAAATGTATATACAACACGATCTAAGTCGGCGTTTATTCACTTTTCATCAGTTTTTTCGACTGAAAGCTGCTCAGAGCTCATAGCGAAGATGTTAGAAGATGTACCTTTGGCAACACGATTTCGTATGTACTTCCAACAAGACAGAACTCCTCCCCATTTTAGCCGTGCAGTGAGAATGCATCTCGATGATCGCTTCCCTGGTCGATGGATCGGTCGTGGTGATGCACATAATTGGCCACGCAGGTCTCCGGACCTAACCCCTCTAGATTTTTATCTGTGGGGGCGCATGAAAGAGCTGGTGTACCAGAAAAAAGTGGAAACACGAGATGCATTGCTCCGTCGCATTTTGGATGTTGCAGCTCTCATAAAGGACAATCGTAATGAATTAATGCGAACTACACGCGCGATTCACAGCCGCGATGTGTATTCAGGCCGAGGGTAGTCATTTTGAACAGTTATTGTAAATTCATGAATAAAAACTTTAGCAGCTATTTGTTCGCTTATCCTTATTTTTAAACATTCAAACATCCATAGCTCCATAACCGTTAAGGATCGGACCTATGTTCATACGAGGTTTTTGACTGGAAATGAGCTCAACACACACACACACACACACACACACACTTTGAACAAATACATACTGCCATCGTGCATTTTTTTAAAAGGTGTTCAACCTTACATATTAACCTGGAATTTGGTAAGGTTCAATGTAGGCCATTTGAAGAAAACTTTTATCGTTAAAAATTCATATTTTGGAAGATCTGTAACACGATTATTTGATCAAAAGCTTGATTTTGGTGTCCCTTAGGTTAAGTATACGTTAAGTATGATAGATATAATCATGTACTCTTTTTTATCTAATTAAAGTAACTGATATATATGTAGTTAAGTCGTGCGAGGCCAGCGTCCGTTGTTCAGTGGGTAACACCGTTTCCTCGTAAGCGAAGTGAAGACACTGAGGTCTGGGGTTCGAATCCCGATGACACAGGAGTTAAAGCAATAGGTCACATTAGTTGGCCTGAGCGCTGTCAGTTCCTGGCCTTTCTCCCTGATTATATTAAGTGGTACGAGAATATTGTTTCATATTTATGGAATTGTGTAGCTAGGGAGTGCCTCTCTCTCTCTCTCTCTCTCTCTCTCTCTCTCTCTCTCTCCTCTCTCTTTAATAAAAATAACAAATCAGAGCTGCCAAATGTGCTCACATGTTTTGTCTTTTGTTTTTTTCAACCTTTGCGAACGGTAAAATAATAACTGAAGAACTGTACGAATAAACAACGTCATATAAAATTTCCTTGTAATATTTCAGTGTATATCATACAGGTATAATAAATTCCTACATCTTGTGTGTGTTAATACATGTACAGACTGTTTTCGTTACATAAGACAATTTTCGCAGCAGTATTTAGACCATTGCTCATTTACAATGAGGTTTATCGACATCTTGTTGATACAGTTTGTTCTTCTGTCATTTCTTTCAGTAATATTCTATGAAACGGGAAATAAGATTTTCAGTTACATACACACACACACACACACACACACACATATATATATATATTTTTTTTAAGTTCGGGAAGAACCGATTCGCCTCTATTTAAAAGGGCATATCTCAGCGGAAAAACAAAGAAAAAGTGAGAGGAAAGACAGAGGAAAAAGAAAGGGTGGAGGGGACAGTCGAAGTGGAAAAAGACCAAGGATGACAAGGACTGCAGGGTCGAGCCCCATCATCCTTGGGTGCTAGGGCCGGGAGGGCGCACGTGAAACCTCCAGGAACAAGCACGTACAAACGAGCACAAAGAGCACTCAAGAGCACGAGCTTAGAACCCCCTTGCGGGTATATATATATATATATATATAATATATATATATATATATATATATATATAATGCGCATCGGTGGTGTAGTGGTTAGCGTCGCTGACTACGAATCCATCGGCCTCGGGTTCGAGACCCGACGGCAGCCGGCGCGCAGCAAAACCCAGCTGTTCATCCTTCCACACAATAAAGACTGGTTGGTAGATAAATGGGTACCCTAGGTGGCCCAGTGGTTAAGACGCTGGGTTGCTGATGGGGCGTGGTTCGGATTCCACGTTAAACTGTAGGTCTAAGGTGGAGTGAAAAGCTTGACCCTCGTCAGAATGAACAATTCGGGCGGAAGCTAACCAAAGGTTTATATATATATATATATATATTATAATATATATATATTATATATATATATACATACAGGGTGTTTGAAAACTTTCTGTACAAATTGTAATGGGGGATAGGCAACACCAAGACAAACCCTTTTCGTCTATAAGTGTATGTCCGCTGACGTCACCATTCGGCGCGAGAGGGCAGCAGGTACGGCCCAATCAACTTGCCATGGACGATACCCGCCCAAACATTGACGGCGAACCGTTCTTGATGAGCATGCACCCGTGTAGCATGTGGATTTGCGTGCGCCCACACGTGAGAATTGTGCATGTTAAACACACCCTCACGTGTGAAACAAGCCTCATCTGAGAACAGCACATAAGCCGGAAAATTAGGCTGCACCGCTGTCTGCTGCAGAAACCAGCGTGCGAATTCCACACGAAGAGGGTAATCCCGAGGTTGTAATGCCTGGACTCTCTGACGATGAAACAGATGTAACTGCTACTCGTGCAACACTCTCCAGACCAGGTCGTGGTTCACACCGAGGATACGTGCAACACCTCGCGTGCTTGCGCTTGGATTGTCCTCAAATCGCCGTAGGATTTCTTCTTCCATGTCAGGAGTGCGCACGTTTCTCTCCCGACCAGTGTCATGCATGTTTGCATGGAATGTTCCAGTTTCTCGCAGTCGCCGATGCAAATGCGCAAACGTTTGGTGGTTTGGCACACGTCTGTTTGGGAAGCGCTGTCGGTACAACCTCACAGCAGCTCTTCCGTTTCCATTGGCAGCCCCATACACCATATGCATGTCAGCCATCTCAGCAGTCGTGAAGCGCTCCATGTTACGCGTACTACGTCCGATTTAAGAATGCCCGCGGCAAGCGCGAGTCTAGCCCACTTCACCTTTTAGCCGATTGCAGCGGCGCCCTCTCGCGCCGAATGGTGACGTCAGCGGACATACACTTATAGACGAAAAGGGTTTGTCTTGGTGTTGCCTATCCCCCATTACAATTTGTACAGAAAGTTTTCAAACACCCTGTATATATATGTATATGGCCTATATATAAACGTTACTTCGTATGTGACTGAAATTGGTAATATTATATGTGTGTGTGTGTGTTCGGGCTGGGGCGGGGGTAGGGGGGTAGGCAACTGGACAGGCATAAGTCAGGTCGAGTGTGTGAAACTTCGCAAATGTAGTGGAGTAACTTTTCTTTTCGTAACACTTTTGGTCCCTCGAAACATTAAAAAATTATATAAAAAATTTAGATGCATTTTTATTGCAGAAAAAATATTAGTCCTGCTTAGGTTAGGTTAAGTAGTACCTCAGTATATAGTGTTGGGACTTAAAAGAAAAACCCCTCAAGCCCGCAAATGAGTCTGACACTTATGATGCATTTCTTCGTTCGATGGCACTGAGGTTATTAGGGTAGATTAATTTAGATATGTGGATTTTAAAAAGTACCTCACATATGCTGAGTAGTGATGTAAAAAACCGTTTTTTTTTTTGTTTTTTTTGTTTTTGTTTTTTTTAATAATTAATATAGATTTGCCAATTTAATTATAAGGTATACTTTTGCAATGATATATATTATAAAATAAATAAATAATAATAATAGGCCATATGGTACCAGTATAGAATGTCCTTTTCAGCCTATTTACAGAAAAAACTGGCCTCTTTCTTGCACTGAAAGTCTTGTATCTTGAATCCATTAAACTTGCGAGAACACTGGCTGGGAGTTGACTGCCCATTGTCCAACCTTCCCAGGACTCTCCCATCCATGCCTCGGATTTTGAATCTCCCACTTAACTATCCTTTAGACCCGCGATGACATATTCCCCCCCCCCCCCCCCGAGACCATCCATATATATATACATACACATACACCCATATACATATATACCAATATATACATAAATACTTATATACACATTTATATCTATTGTATACCCCATACACATGCATACATCCAGAATTCCAGATACATACGCATGCATACTCACATATATACCTACACAAACTCATACACCTCTATTTCGCCCTTTCATTACCTCCGAGATCATTTAGCACATACAGTAATATCCATACAGCCAAAAGAAACCAATTAAGCACAGACAGAGCAGCAAAGCTAGTATTTATATCCCAAAATGCAAAATTCCAAGAAAGTGAAGTAAAACATGGTGCTACATTGGCTTCGTCAACATCCAAATCTGCAATAAATACCAGTACCTGTGATATTGAAACTATTTGCTTTAATCAATCTAGTGATAATGATTCTTCAATGGAAATAGAATCAGATAATGAAAGTTAAACAGCATTAGGTTAACACAAGGTTAAAGAAAGAGATAATATTTATATATTTTTTATTTTTCTATTTGGAATATATATATATATATATATATATATTATATATATTATTATATATATACATATATATATATACACACTGGTATTCTTGCCAATCACAATTATATCTATTGTTTTATACCAGTATTATGGATATTATACCAGTACCTGTGATATTGAAACTAGCATATATGCTCTACCCAATCTAGTGATGATTCTTCCATGGAAATGTAGGTTAACAAAAAGGTTCAAAAAAAGGTGAATATTTTCCTTTTCTATCTGGAATATATATACTGGTACTCTTGCCAATCACAATTATGTATATTGTTTGAAACGAGGAAGAATGTTTTATGTTCTAGTTAAAAAATATATATACATATAAAAAATGAGGGTTTGTTTTTCCTTTCTATTATATACTTTTTGTGTGATTCAGTTTTTCCAAAAGATGACTATATATACTAGGTATAACCGTATAAGCATGGTAGTATAGTAAATTATAGGTAATACTAATATACTTATTAGATTAAAGGAAAAAAAATATGGAATAAGTTTAAACAATAAAAACAAAAAAAACAAAAAAAACAGACTACTTTCGTTTTAAACAAAAAAAACGACAAAAAAAACAAAAAAAACGACACAATAAAAAACGACTCACATCACTAATGCTGAGATGTGTGTCTGTGTGTGTGTGTGTGTGTGTGTGTGTGTTAACTGATAATCACTGCACACAATATTTAAGTCACATTGAAACTATGATTTGTTTTTACTTTTTATAAAAATGTCTCCCTCCCCATACGGTATATTTGTAAATAAAACGTATTACTTGGTAACAAAACATGTAAACTGACGAATGGTACAACCAATATATCAGAAAAAAATATTTAGTGACACGACTCCTACAAGCAGACACATGCAAGCATTCCGTTCTCGGGCCGACGCAAGATTTCCTTCGATTGCATCTCTACTTCAGACAACTTCGTTGTTGGACCGGTCGAGAACAGAAGCACACATTAAGCTTTTCCATGACAATGACGTCACATATACCCTCGAGGCATCCAGTTCAAGCTACCAGCCTCAGTCACAATGGTTAACAGGCTCTTCGCTGGAGCCACATTCGTTATTTTAACTTCATTAACTCAAATACAGATACTTAAATAAACAAGAAAAATTACTCAAATAACCGTTTAAGTTGGATGACTTCCTATACACAAATAAACATACATACATACATGCATAAATATTTGCAAACAAAACGGTATCAACTCACTGCTAAAATTGGCACTCTATTCAAAACAGGCACCTAATAATGCCTTTTTGTTGGTTCTGTAATTAATACTTGCAACGTAGAAACACGTTTTACCAAAAGTTTGGTCCAAGAGTAATATAAAGCGTTATTTAGGGGTCATAAAGTGTATATTACGTAAGTACATTGCGTATATCATTATAGCTCAGAGAGAGAGAGAGAGAGAGAGGTGAAAACGACAAGAAGCCGGCATGAGAAACTTTCGGAACGTTTATTAATGACCAAACATTTGCTCCAAATAGCACGTTTGTTATGAGGTTTAGCTTTAATAAGATTAAAGCCTATAATTCTACCTGAAGGTGAAGCAGGTGCGAAACCTTCCTTCAGAGTTATTTCCAACTTTTACCGAAGCTTCACAAAATTTCATATTTTGTTATGCAGTCACTGAAGTCCTCCTCTTGTTGAAAATTCAGGATTGTATACAAAATATAGGGTGTCCGAAAAGTCACGTCACTCCCTACAAAATGTACATATTGTAATAATTTTATTTTTGTGTGATTAATTGTATTTATGTGTGGTAGGTGTAATTTAAGAAACAAGTCACTAGCAACAATTACTTTAATTACAGTAAATACAGTTACTAATCAAGAATATCTGTGTGTGCACCATCATTTTCGTAACAAAGGATTATGCGCCTCCATGTGCGGTGTGAAAACCGACGCGGCGTTGCTGGAATGATTGCATCAAATGCATCTCGAACAGCTTAATTCATTAACAAATGACGGGCGGTATGGTTTCATGCCGAGATCTTTTGTCATGTGATCTCTCATTGTGGACATGGGGACTGCAAGTTCTTGTGATCGTTTCCGAAGTGATTTTTTTCGGTGAACGAGCCACCGATGCAATCACACCTTCACATTGTTTTGCTCACGTTGTTGGTCTTCCCGACCGTTACCTGTCCTTGATGGAGCCAGTTTCAAACAGCTTTTTCTCCCAGCGTAATATCGTCTTGTTTGGTGGTGCAGCCTTATTGAATCATGCGTTGAAATCATTCTGGATATCGTGCTTCGTTTTGCCAGTATGTGACCTTTAATGAGCCCATGTACTCATCACTATCCTTTCCTCCAGAGTGTAAGTGGACTGGTCTGCCATTGTTCACATAACTCTAATACCTGGAAAAGAAAAAATGTCAATGAATCGCGTATAAATTCAATTAATCACACAAAAATAAAATTGGTATTACAATATGTACTTTTGTAGGGGGTGACGGGACTTTTTGAACATCCTGTAGGTTATCTCAATCACCCAACAAACCTCTCTTTATACGAAATATACACTGTACATATGTATACGTATATATGGATGTATGTACTATACGTATACCTGTATAATTAAAGTTTTTAGTGTGTAAACAGAAAAATGAGAGGTGAAAGGAAAAGTAAATTGGATATTTCGCGAGAGCGGGACAAGCTTACGCGAATTGTTTAAACTTAATTTAGGAAGGAAAACAGTGGCACGCCTCGTAAAAAGACACGTACAAACAAGTACAGACATGCGGGCGAACTATATATATACACACATGTATGTATATATCAGTGATGTAGGTCTCGAGATCGGTCTCGGTCTCGAGACCGATCTCGAGACCCAATTTGCAGATCTCGATCTCAATCTCGGTCTCCGCTATTTAGATCTCGGTCTCGATCTCTGTCTCGACAGACGCGGTCTCGGTTTTTCTTCCCGAGACCTTTCGAGACCTCTCGAGACCGTAATGAAAAATACCGGTATATTTTTTATCATTAAAATTCATTATAGATCTCTTTGGGCTGAGTGGATGTTGAATTAATGTCATATATATATATAATATATATATATGTATATATGTATTTATTTAGACCTTATGCTAATTGCCATGCCTCTGTTTATAGTACCGATATGTCAATTTATTTTTCATAGAAATGGTGTTGGAAAAATGCTATACAGGAAACTCAAGCACGGAGAATGAGCAGATACAGAGAGACAGCCCTCATTCTCACAGCAGCGATGACGAAATGAAACAGAGTCAAACCAAAGTTCCGAGACTAATGGCAAAATATCAAAGCTATCGGTCCAAGCAGAAGAACGTTGAAACTGGGAAGATTTTGAACCGCAGGGAACAGTTGCGGCGGTACCTCTTCGAGATCGATGAATCTCATATTTTAGACAACTGCTCTCCAATAAAGTTTTGGCACCAGAAAAGGGATAAATTCCCATCACTGGCCAATATTGCCATGACTGTTTTAACAGTGCCTGCCTCTAGTGCTCCAATTGAGCGTGTATTTAGCCATGGAGGCATAATAATGAGGCCCCACAAAAGTCGAACTTCAGCAGATCTTCTAAGCATGCTGATGTTCCTTAAGTGTAATGAGCACCTATCATATGCTTTAAATAAATGCACAAGTCAAACTGGGTAGTGGGTACGGTACGTTCATTAAACCTTCTGTAACAGATATAAAAGAAGCAAATAAATAAAAAGTATATATTCATTTGTTAATTTATAGGCTACACTTTTTGCATTCAACACACTACATCTGAGAAAGTAGTTATTAGTTTATTAATATACTTAACATAGTCTAATTTCCATAGTAGTGTAAAACAAATTGAAAGGGCATGAGCTTGGTCTCGATCTCGGTCTCGAATTTTAAGGGTCTCGATCTCGGAAGGTAGATCTCGATCTCGAACCTTTGATCTCGGTCTCGATCTTGGTCTCACAGGATCAGGTCTCGGTCTCGGTCTCAGTCTCGGACTTGGTGGTCTCGACTACATCACTGGTATATATATATGGGAATGAACTCAGAATGGTTCCCTGAGGTTTTTTATGATACACACACACACACACACACCGTGCATGGACCGTGCATGTTCGATGCACGGTCTGTGTATATATATATATATATATATATATATATATATATATATATATATATATACAGGGTGGGCCGTAAGTTTCCATACATAGGAAAAATTAAACGTTTGTTTTTATGTTTCAGATACCCTAAGAATATGCGTGTAAGATCTTGTTTACTGATGAAGCAAATGTTTACGTCAATGGAGAGGTTAATCGGCAAAACATACGTTATTGGAGTAATGCTAACCCTAACTGGCTGAGTCCGACGAAGATGCAAGGTGCCGGTAAAGTGATGGTGTGGGCCGGGATATGGGGTGACAGAATTATTGGACCAATTTTTGTCATGGAAATCTTAATGCCGAAAGGTATCTTAACATGTTGCAAGAAGAGATTTTCCCATCCCTGCTAAACGAGGAAGGTAACTTCCCAGTTTACTTCCAGCAAGATGGAGCTCCACCTCATTATGGTCTTCACGTGCGTCGGTATTTGGATCAGCAGTTTCCGGATGCTTGGATTGGTCGGCGTGGTCCTGTGGAGTGGCCTCCCAGATCCCCAGATCTCACCCCCTTGATTTCTATCTTTGGGGGCACTTGAAGGCCATGGTGTATCAGGAAAAGATACGAGACATAAATCATCTAAAGGAACGTATCACCAACGCCATTACAAGCATAACGTCAACTGTGCTAATGCGTGTTCATCAACAGTGGGGAACACGTATTGAAATGTGTTTTCAAAACAATGGCAACCATGTAGAGCATATTATATAAATAAAAATGGTTGTCCATAAAAAAATGTTTATTTTTCCTATGTATGGAAACTTACGGCCCACCCTGTATATATATATATATATAATAAGGATGATCTGAAATTTTTCGCGTAAATAATGTCGATAGATTTTATTAAAAGAGATGCCTGGAAGCTTTCAGACCACCCCTCGTATATATACACCACCCCTCGTGTGTGTGTGTATATATATATAATTATATATATATATTTATATATACTGGAAAGGGGAAACAAAGTGAATATTTCAAGTAATTGTTCTGTCCCTCTCAGGCAATAAGAAACAACAAACAGAGAACATGTATTTTTCATGAAGTTCAAAAGTAAACATGACGAAAGCCATTAAATGGAGAAATTCTTGCTTATATCTCTCCATGTACACATTTTTCTTTATATATATATATATATATAATATATATATCGCATCTTTTAACTTATTTTCATGAAATACTTTTAGAAATAAAGCAGGACCTGACTGCGAGGAAAGTGCAAAACTTTTCTTCCTCACGCCGTTCGCGCGGTGATTTATTTGGCCTTGCAAACATATTTTGTGGCCTTGCTCGTTTATTGCTAGTCTGTAGAAGGAAGACCAAACGCAGTGCATGTTCATTAAGAGCTTTTTCTTTC